>JACXGI010007454.1:0-37273 GCA_016801175.1 Esox masquinongy
ACACACACACACACACACACACACACACACACACACACACACACACAAATGGTGACTCTCCCCTGTTGTAACTGAGACAAGCACGTCAGAGGTCAGAGGTGAAGAGCCTGTAGTCTAGTGTTTAGCTACCATCATGTGCTGTTGAATCTCCAAAGAGACAAACAATCGCAGCAACATTCCTCCCTCACTCTCACTCCCACCATCCTTCTCACTCCCTCTCTCTCTCCATCCCTTTCTCTCTCTCTTTCTCCATCCCTTTCTCTCACTCTCTCTCCCTCACTCTCTCTCCCCATCTCTCTCTCTCACTCTTTCACTCTCCGCATCACTTTCTCTCAATCTCCCCACCCCTTTCTCTCACTCTCCCCATTGCTTTCTCTCACTCTCCCCACCCATCTCTCTCACTCTCCCCATCCCCATCCCTTCCTCTCACTCTCCCCATTGCTTTCTCTCACTCTCCCCATCTCCCCCATACCCTGTCTTCTCTCCGTGGTCGTCACCCAAAGTCAGAGCAGAAGCAGCAGTGCGTTGAAGACAGTGACATTTCAATCAACCGCCTGCAGATCTCTACAGTCTGTCGTCTGTCATCAGCCCCCCGTCACTGTGGCTTCACAACCCTTAGAAGGCACATCCAGAATGCTAAGTTAAAAGGGGGGGTGGGTGGGGGGGGGATTGGCATGATACACTCACAGGTGACCCCCAGGTCTATCAGAGTGAAAAAGGGAACCAGTTGGACTGTTGTACTTCCGTCTGTCTGGGCTGGCTCATTTCAGAGGGTAGGTCATGTATACATAGGGCACACTGTTGAGGGGTGGGAGGAGGGAAAGCATGGAAGGGGGGAGGATAAATTGAGAAAGGAAAGGGGTGGAGGGAGAGAGGATAGCAGAGGGGGCGGGGGTGACAGCGGTAAATAGGGAAGGTGGAGAGAAGGGAGGGAGAAAGGGAGAAAAGGAGAGAGAGTTGGAGGGCACAGTCAGAGTTGGAGGGCACAGAGAAACTAAAACCCAGTAGTTGTTTTTGTTCATCCCCATATGTGAACCTTTTTGCTGGTACTTAGAACCTTTGGAAAGGTTTCTACTGAGAACCCTCTAGAGGTGCTCTACCTAGAACCCTCCTAGCAATCAGACTGAATAAAGGTTGCAGGTGAGTCGAGCAAGTCAACCTATTGAATCATCATCATACCTCACTCTCAATTCCAGGAATTACACATCATTAGATTAGTTCAATCTAATCTAATCTAATCTAATCTAATCACTACACAGGCCAAAATAAGGCAACTTGCAGGCCGAGCATGGCCTGTGGACCAGCAATTTCCCAACCTCACAGTGGAATTGTTAGTAGACGGTTCTAGGAGGATCCCTTCAAATGTTAAAAGATTCTAAGAAGTACCATCTACAATGTGTTCATACAACAACCTTAGGCAGGGAAGATTCTGTACTGAGGGGACCCTAATTATCTAAACTGGGACACTCATCTTAGTAACTGACTCTTTCCTGTAGGCGAGGGTGGAATCTTGACAGTCTGTGTTGTTTCACTCGTAGTAACTGGCCCTTTCCTGTAGGCGAGGCTGGAGTCTTGACAGTCTGTGTTGTTTCACTCGTAGTAACTGGCCCTTTCCTGTAGGCGAGGGTGGAGTCTTGACAGTCTGTGTTGTTTCACTCGTAGTAACTGGCCCTTTCCTGTAGGCGAGGGTGGAGTCTTGACAGTCTGTGTTGTTTCACTCGTAGTAACTGGCCCTTTCCTGTAGGCGAAGGTGGAATCTTGAGAGTCTGTGCTGTTTCACTGGGCCAGATATCTTCCAGAGGAAGAAACATAAAACCCATTTGGTGGACAGAGAGGAAAGGACACGGATCAGATGCACTTAATTCACCATTACACAAGACATCCCCGAAACACAACAATTAACCACTGTAGCAAACAAACAAGAAAATTACCCACTATAGCCAGTAACCAAAACAACTACCACTGTAGCCAGTAACCAAAACAACTACCACTGTAGCCAATAACCAAAACAACTACCACTGTAGCCAATAACCAAAACAACTACCACTGTAGCCAGTAACCAAAACAACTACCACTGTAGCCAGTAACCAAAACAACTGCCACTGTAGCTAGTAACAAAGACAACTACCCCATGTAGCATTATTAATCAAGAAATAAAACCAACCCCTAAGCAAGTAATGTAACTAATCACTAATCAACTAATATGCCCAACCACAAACCAATGTAACCAACCACAAACCAACTAATCTAACCAACGCTTTATCAATTAATGTAAGGGAGTGATCAGAATTTAACATGATCAGACAAGGAGGAAAATGAGGGAGGGTCATGCTTTTTTAATTTCAGTCTTGGGGAGGGTTTACAGTTTTTCATAAAGTCCAAGGGAGGGTCATTTAATTTTATAATCGATTACATTTCAGTAGTCTATCTGTCAGACTTCTGAAATGTACGTATTGACTGGTGGAACATACCTTATTTCTAGATCACCTTTCTATTGGCTATTCAATCAGTCCCTCTTTGTGCCTGGCGTAAAGAACAGAACGAAGAAACAGAAGAAGAGTCACAACTCCGTGTAGGAACTTGTACATTGGGTCATTGACTTTATTGTAAAGGAATGCTATGGGAAAGTGGTTACAGCCTTGCTCTGCTCAGACCAATCACGCGCAGGACAGGTTCAGTGATCTAGGCCTACATTCTAACCGTGCTAAAAGGGATTGAGTGGTCTGAAGGAAAGGCTAGCATGAAGGCCAGCTGAAGACATTGTGACCCTTGTTCATTCTCAGCCGAAATCCGATCACAACTGGGCGGGGCCATAAATTCTGATATTGTAGTCGGGCTGGGCTTGCAACAGTGATTTAAAAAAAATAAACGCAACAGTAAATAAAAATAGAAACTAGTGCTCTCTCCATTACTTGCAAGAAGAGCATGCAGTTAGTGCAGCGTTGTGCGTACCAGGCTGTATGTGTCAGCTGGTGTCATAGTTGTTATTACAGTCATGTTTTCATAGAGGTTTGGTAAAAACAACCCTAGAATATGGGCTCGAATTTTCAGGCACGATGAAATATACTTTTTATCTACATTTTGAATGGGGAGGGTTGTGTTTTTTCCCCGAAGGCTCAGGGAGGGTGAAAATATATTTTGCTTGGGGGAGTGTCAGCCATTCTCATATTTTCGAGGGGCTTCATCCTCCAGATACCCCATGTCATAAATAATGATCAGTCCCTAACCAACCACTAACCAACTAATGTAACCAACCATTAACCAACTAATGTAACTAATGTAACCAACCATTAACCAGCTAATATAATCAACCACTAACCAACTAAACTAACCAACACGGACCCATGTGGTGGCTGAGGAAGAGAGAAGGGGTTAAGTCAGTTTCCAGAGCCCAGGTGTGTTTTAGACTCAGGCCTTGAATGGCTCCTTGTTAAAGGCTTTAATAAGGTTGAGATTGAACACTACTGTCCTTTACACTATCCCCTACACGTCCTTAAACCCTGTCTGCCTCAGTCCATCGGTCAACACACTTCCCCTCCAACCAATCACACCACCCCACCCTTCCAACAAATCACACTTCCCCTCCAACCAATCACACCACCCCACCCTTCCAACAAATCACACTTCTCCTCCAACCAATCACACCACCCCACCCCTCCAACAAATCACACTTCCTCTCCAACCAATCACAACACACCCCTTCTCTAACCAATCCCACCTCCCCTCCAATCAATCACAACCCCTATCTGTCCAATAACACCTCTCCTCCAATCAATTACAACAAACTTTCCCCCACTCAATCAATCACAACACACCTTCCCCAACCAATCACACCAGAGGATGTATGTTAATATGAGTCAGTTTCATACTGCAGGAAATAAATGAAGGCATTGCAAATTTATTAAGTTCATTATAAATAATTGAAACATTTTGAAGGGGTTGTTACATTTTGACAAGTTGATTTTGTAAATCTTTAGAAGCATTTCCTAAACTGCTGTGCAGACAAATTCCTGCATCAACAGGATGAGTAAATTATGATTCAGCTCCAGGAATACAACAGACATACATGCTATTTGGGTGTGAGGTATGTGGGTCAGGGAATACCAAGCAGTTCCTACAGCCCGTTTCCCTCTGGGGGGAAGTGAATACGGTGCTCCCTGGAAGTGTGTTTTGGGGGCTTTTGTTTTGCTCTTCCAGGGGATTATGGGAGCCCCCCCCCCGCCCACTCCCCCTGACGCCAACCCCCAGGCCAGGAAGGTTATTAGCAACATAGACCTCAACTCTGTGATAGGATTACCGGATGCTACACATGTACGCACGCAACCAAACATCCAGTTAATGAGGGAGGCCACTTACTCAACAGAAATGTAACCTATATAAACTTCTGCTCTCTGCCCACACACACACTCTCTCTCTCATTCTATCTCTCTGTCTTTCTCTCTCTGTGTCTCGCTCATTCTTTCCCTTTCTCCTATCTCTCTCTGTCTCTCCCTTCCTGTGTTTGTCTGTCCTGTATCCCACCTTTCCATCTTTACTGTAATTGCCAGATCAGATGAATGAGATGCTTCTGCATTGAGCTAGCTGTAGCTTCCCTGGCTGCTGCAGTACAATGAGTGTTGTCAGTGTGAAGCAGTGATTTCTACCAGAGAGTGTGTAAACCAGCAGGAAGAAGGCTCCTTGTCTGGGGTTTGTAGAGCTGAAGTCCTGAGATGTTCTCTTTGTGAACCCATCCTTAAGCTGGTCGAGCTAAAACATCTGGGCTCTGTTCTGCTTCCCCTCTCATGCTGGCAGTTTAGAGTTGTATTGTAACCTTCAGGTTTTAACCCATTCCAGTATAAACACAGAGAACTACGACGTCTGGGTTGCATCTCCTTCGTCCGCCAACTCACAGCACTCGAATGTCACCTGTCTTAGAAGATTTCAGAAAACATATGGGTTCGCCTCACTTTCTTTTCCCACTGCAGATCTCCAATCAGCGAGGAGATGTGTATCTATCCGGATTCTTACCCAGCGTTCCCTGGGTAGAATCCCCTGAAGGTTAGAGCAGGACACATGCTAGGCTTGTGGACCACGTGGCAGTCAACACCTGCACAACTGCGTCGAACAACCATCACAGTCAAACGTTTGTCATCATTCTGCCTAATGTGGCCCAGCTGCCTGCGCCTGACAGCAATTACCCAGGGTGCCATGCTGCTGGGTATGTCTCTCTGCATACCAAATGGCATGCTATTACTTTCTAGTGCAGTTGTTTTGAAAAAAGAGAAAATAAAGTAGCGCAGTATACTGGGAATAAGATGTCGTAGGAGAACCCACATGATTTTTAGCCCTCCTGCTGGGAGCCTAGCTGGAAGAGAATCCTGTTGAGGCTGAGATGCCACCGCTGTGAATCGGCGGCTGGACCCACAAACCTCCACTGAGATGAGAGTACGACGACGTGACAGAGAGGACAGATTCCCTGGTGCTTTGGTTTGCTGTAAACATGATACATAACGGCAGGGTGGGGGTGGGGGGGGTTGGGGAGTACACAGGCAACCAAAGCAGGGTCCTTTCTGTCATCCATATTGGAGAGTGCCGGTGAATAACATTATCATCGTTTCTGGAGTCAGACTCCAGGGCTGCTCCATTTCCCTACCGTGCCTCCCTCCACTTTTCATTTCAAAGACGTTAATGAGTTCAGAAATGGAGAAGTTCTAATGTTCCCCCGAAGGAAACTGCTGTTACGAACAACAGCCCAACACAGTCACTTATTTCTCAAAAAGAAACACCCGTACTCCCTCTGCCCCACATCAGTACACTGGACCTCCATTGTCAATGCTGGGCTCTTCACGGAAGTGAATCGATGCCCACCATTTTAGGTCCGATAATTAGCTCTTGCAATGATTACACAGGTAAGCTGATGAAAGGTTGCAAACAGGGGTGCCAAATAAAACAAAGAAGTAAAATCAATTTTCCTCACAATAAGTTTAATTAAGGAATTTGTTCCAACAACAGTTGGGTAGTTGAGGTTATTGTCATGCTGCTCCAGTGTAATCAAGTACAATCTTTTTTCTTGTTCTCTGAGATTATTTAGACTACATCAACTGTCCAATTGAACTTAAATTACATTAACATAATAGCATTGAGTATCTATGGCCACGCAGTGAGGGAAAACATTTGCACGTGCATTGCTTTGGCCAGACTACTGACCTAGAAGGTGTATAAACTCACTGACCACGTTGTTCACCTGGTATCTAACGTGGCACTCTCTGTGCTGTTGCTGGTGATAGTAGAATTGCTTCGGTGCCAATTCGAGATGTTTTCATTTGCTTTCCAAAAACGATTTGTTTTCTGTTTATGGAACTGGATCTACAGAACCAGACCTCCTACACCACCAGTCATTCCACTCCAATACACATTCGGCATTTGCAGTCTGTAGACCTTAGTAGTCACGGGACTATCGGTTGGAGAAGTAGCCCACTTTACCTCAGGAATAATATGTGAGAAAATGGCCATTTTCATCCCTTTACACGCGTCTCTGATGCAAATCAGGCATCAAGTCTCGTTCATTGAAGAAACTAACAAAATCACAAAATTAACTGAATTAGTTCTGGTCAATTTGCAGCGTACAAATACTTGTTTAGTATTTGTATCATTGTGTTCCAGACACCCAAAATTCTGCTCCACCCAAATGGTCTATTGGCTGCATCGATATTCCCTTCCCCCCATTTAGAAGACACATTTATTAATACAATTAACAATTAAGTAATTTAGCTGACATTCTTATCCAGAGCCACTAACATAAGTGAGTGCATATATTTTCAGACTTTTTAACACTGATTATTGTCTGTGATGTGACATCTTGTGGTGTGGGAATTGAAAGGTAGCTCTACGGAACACCGGCAAACAGAAAGGATCTCGCCATTTCACTCATCAGAACCACTGTCTCTTCCTTTGTCATGGCGCAACACAAAGGAAAAGGAGACAGGATGTGCGAACCCAGGAGTCAGCCTCCAGTCTTCAAAGCGGAGAGACACACATACAAACACACAAATTGGATTTACTATCAAATTGAGGATCCGCAATTTAGTAACATATGGAAAAAAATCCCTAACCTTAACCTCAATTATCTAACCCTTTATTTCTGAACAGAATCCTAAATCTGAGTGTACTACTAACCCCAATCCTAAACCTAAACCTAACCCTAAAGAAAATAAAACTTCTTGTCAATTTTATGATTCTTTTTGGTTTACTGTCATAAGAGAGTAAAACAGGAACACATACACAAAAACACACACAAACAAAAACACACACATGCACAAACACAACTTGCCGGACCAGTACAGGAAGTCAGGTTATTCTCCTAAACCTTCAAGGACAAAGAAGAGTCATTAGGCTGTCAGTCTGTCCCATTATAAGGGAGAAAAGGAAGTGCAGTGTGGGTGAAGGCATGGTGAAAACAGGATGTCCTTCTCTTTACGTGGCCTGATGGCCTCTCTGGCTTTCCATTATGAGGGCAGAACATCCATGACAGGCAAAGACTTCAAAAGGACAGTGACAGTCATGACAGAGAATGTCAATACATGAAACACAACCAATAACAATGAGAAGGATGTTTAGAATCCAAGAAGTTAACACAATTTATTAACTACCGTATATACCTCCTTCTCCCTCTCCTTGTACTCTCAACCCTCTCCCTCACTCCTTCTCCCTCTACTTTTCCTGACAATCAACATAGTTCCTAGTGTTCCATAGACCTTGTGAGGTAGTTCCTGCTTTATATGCTCTCTATAATGTTAAGTTGAATGTTGATGCTTCAGCATAACCTCAAACTAAATCCAAGAAAACAAATAAACAAGTCATAATGTCTCCTGAAAGCAGGCGCCCCTAGAGGCTATCCTCGGCATTCCCAAGAAGGCTGTCCTCAGAATTCCCAATGCTGTGTTGAGTTGAAACAGGGCACAGCTCTTCTCCATGATGAGACAATATAAACATCACTGCTCCTTGTTTAGAGAGAACAGTTCTACTCTGCCATGTTGAGGCAGGACAGTTCTACTCCTCCATGTTGAGGCAGGACAGTTCTACTCTGCCATGTTGAGGCAGGACAGTTCTACTCCTCCATGTTGAGGCAGGACAGTTCTACTCCTCCATGTTGAGACAGGACAGTTCTACTCGGCTATGTTGAGGCAGGACAGTTCTACTCCTCCATATTGAGGCAGGACAGTTCTACCTCTCCATGTTAAGGCAGGACAGTTCTACTCTGCTATGTTGTGGCAGGACAGTTCTAATCTTCCATGTTGGGACAGGACAGTTCTACTCAGCTATGTTGAGGTAGGACAGTTCTACTCCTCCATGTTGAGGCAGGACAGTTCTACTCCTCCATGTTGAGGCAAGACAGTTCTACTCTGCTATGTTGAGGCAGGACAGTTCTACTCCTCCATGTTGAGACAGGACAGTTCTACACGGCTATGTTGAGGTAGGACAGTTCTACTCCTCCATGTTGAGACAGGACAGTTCTACTCTGCTATGTTGAGGCAGGACAGTTCGACTCCTCCATGTTGAGGCAGGACAGTTCTACTCCATGTTGAGGCAAGACAGTTCTACTCTGCTATGTTGAGGCAGGACAGTTCTACTCCTCCATGTTGAGACAGGACAGTTCTACTCCTCCATGTTGAGGCAGGACAGTTCCACTCTGCTATGTTGAGTCAGGACAGTTCTACTCTGCTATGTTGAGGCAGGAAAGTGCTACTCTGCTATATTGAGGCAGGACATATGTCTACAGTCTTAGGTCATGATCACACATACATTTGGGTCCTTCACATCAAAGGTCAAATAAACGCTGCTTATAGAAATAGTGCATATGGCCCGTGTGGGGGTTTCAGTAGGGGTGGCAATTTCACTTCTGTCAGAACAGCAGTTGACGGCTATAAGTGGCATAATCCTCAGTGACAGACAATCGAAGATGTCTGCTGGCTGGATTCGTATCTGGGTTCTGAGACGACGCTGTGTCAAGACCAGTGAGTCCCTCCACGAAGTCCCTGGCGGTTCTGAGACACCAGCAAACAGGCCCATCTGTTCACGCAGGACACGGTTAACTCCACCAGCTGTGCTGTGATCTCATTGGTTTACGGCATTAGGGTCCTTCTGCCCGCTTATTGGTATACTGATCATGAATGACACTCGCTGTGATGCGCACAGGCGCTCATATACGCACATGGTCACGCACGCACACACGTGCACACACACACAGAAGGATCAGTAGGATCTGTGTGTGTGTGTGTGTGTGTGTGTGTGTGTAGTGCGTGCGTACATGTGTAAGTGTATATACAGCTGTGTTGACAGTCATTTGCAACAGCCAATCGGCATGACAGGTGCATTATCACAGGTGTGGACATCACCTTCACCACTCAGTCTATCCTGATCAGAACTATCTATAATAGTTCTGGTTGCGACACATTTCTCTCAATTAAATAGCTGCCAGCAAAGTCAGTGACAAGATATGGAGAAGAGTAAAATCTAATAGCAGACAAACGCACACACACACACCCTTTAAATGGGATCTAAAAGGAGTGTTCTTTTGGGCGGGCTCCAACTTCTTTCCTCTCCCTCTCTCTCCCTCTCCAGTTGGCGCCACGTCTCCTCTACATCTCCCTCTCGGGTCCGGAAAACTGTTTTCACAGACTCATATTCCTGATGTTCCCTGATCTTTGGCAACGCTTAGCACCCCACCACAGAAATATGTGACAGACACGCTGTCAGTGGACTGTAAGAGCAGAGTGGCTGTTAGGGGATAATAAGAGTTACTGTGCTGCTATCAGCTCCTGTGGTAACATTGGCGTTAGCTAGCAACGCCATGGGTGTGGGTTCAGTCCCCGCAGGGGACCACATACAAAATAAATCTATTCACTTAATGTGCTGAACTTTGTGGGACATTTTTTATATTTTCGTCATATAGCAGAAGCGCTCATCCAAGGAGACTTATAGCAGTGAGAGCATAGATTTTCACAATTGACCCTGATGGAAATCAAACCCACCTGGGGGAATCCAGGGTGGGAGAAGACCTGGGTGGGAGAAGTCATCAAAGATCTGAGTCTAGCCACATCCAGAAGATTAACTGTTAACTAAAAAGATGTGCTGCACTGCATTAAAAAAACTCTGCTCAGCTCCTAGAATTTAGCAATAGCAAACCGATACGAAGGTGTATATGTCTACAGGCATAAGACTAAAGGCATTGCTCAAATGTTGTTTTTTTGCCAGATAAAGATATGGAGACTTAGCGATTACATTTATCTGCTCTTTACCGTACCTTCCTTCCCCTTCTGATTCTTCAAAGGCATCAACTGTAAATCCTGTGAATTACATACTCATTGTTCATATCGTAGGATTTTTATGCTCACCACTTTTGCATATAACTGCATGTGGAGCACGTGTGCGTTTATCTAACAGTGTAGCTGTGGAGAACAGTGGAGACAGGCAGGTAAAAGGGAGGGTGCCGGGGTCTATTCTGGGTTCTGTTGAATGGGCTGAAGGGCTTCTAAACAGGAAGTGATGCATCATGAAGTCCTGCGGCGCCCCCGCTGGAACGGGGCAAGACTTTACCCCCCCCCCCCTCCGATGCATCATGAAGTCCTGCGGCGCCCCCGCTGGAACAGGGCAAGACTTTACCCCCCCCCCCTTCCTCGGCCCGTCAAGATTCTTTCAAATAAAATCGAACTTGCAGAGGTTGTTTATATTATTTTGGTCTGGTGTTTAGTTTTAGAATAGCTTCCTATAGCTGTCTTATGTAAACATTTCTAATTTTGGTTTTAATTTCCTTTTAATCAGGGTGGCTGACAAGGGCGGGGTATGGTAATTAGACAGGCATGGACAGGCAGTGAAGAGGGCCTGGGCCAAGGCCATGTGGCTGGAGATGTTGAGGGTAGATGGAAGGGAGAATCCCCAAACCTTACACCCTATGTCCCAAATAACATGGTGAATCTTACACCTAGTCTATCAGAGGACTAGTAAGAGCTACTACCACATGATTTAAATCGTATGTCCTCTTTGATCAACACAAGTGCTAAACAACAAACAAAATGATAGGAACGTGTAATAATAAATTATATAAAACTCACACAAACACTTGAGTCGGGTTTTTCTTCAATGAGATTTGACAATGGTCCTGCGCTCAAAGAGGAAATGAACAGTTAAAGTTACACGCACCTCATTCTGACGAATACCATACAGGAAATACTTGTGGTGAAAGATCACTATGTGCCCATTTCAAACCTCTACCATACCGGTCAGTAGTGCTAGCTACATGCTCAGAAGACATCCGGTACTTTCCCATATCACATCAGTACCGACATACCGCACATCCTCGCAGAACGAGCTCCATTATGTCGGTGTCGAACTACGGCTGGGA
Organism: Esox masquinongy; assembly: GCA_016801175.1. NCBI lineage: Eukaryota > Metazoa > Chordata > Actinopteri > Esociformes > Esocidae > Esox > Esox masquinongy. Next base: position 11,381 of record JACXGI010007454.1, read on the forward strand.
TTCATTCAAACCCACCATAGCAACGTATTCACATAGCCTTTACGTCCTGTGACCACACACTAATTTGATTTCAGATGACATCTGCAGATTATTCACTAAAGTTATCTAATGGAATTAGCCTTCTCCACCATATTACCTTCCGATCGTATGTACGTTGAAGAGGTTGATGGAAGTTCACCCAGAACAGTGGAAATGTCAGCGTGGGGAAAAGATGCTGTTCAGATAAAATCTTACTTCCGATCGTATGTACATTGAAGAGGTTGATGGAAGTTCACCCAGAACAGTGGAAATGTCAGCGTGGGGAAAAGATGCTGTTCAGATAAAATTTTACTATGATGCTTTTATGGATGTCGAACCTAAGTCTTTATGACTTTTTAACAATACACTAGCTAGAAACAAATCTACTTTTATTACAACACCAACAGTTTCTGTGCGCTGGCTATGCCACCAGCTTAAACGAATGGGAGATGGCATTTAGCAATCACTTTTTCTAAACCTGAAACGGACTATTTCTGAATGTTGTGCTGCGAAAAACGTATATAAACACCGGAACTAAGTACATTGTGGGCCCGTTAAAATAAATACGTCATGACAAATTTGGTGAATATCCACAGTAAGATTTTGACAGCGTGCCAACGTCAGCATCCGTCTTCTACTCTCCACAGTCAGGATTCTGTTGACCTATTTACAGCATTTAGTATCTCATGGAACTATACAGCGTTCACTACTATAGAACCTTCCTTCCAGTTATCTCATGCTCTTAGAGTCTCTGTAGGCTTGTTTATTGGCCAGCCCCTCTATCCTACTTCCTGGTGGATGGCCCTAGTGACAACAGGGACTGTGGAAACAGACCAGCGGTGACCTTCCTTCCTCTCCAGTCTTTGGTCCCTGTGTCTTTGTGTGTGTGTGTGTGTGTGTGTGGTACTGTGTGCTGAGAGGGGATCTGGACGTACCCTGCAACACTTAGCCTTGACCATAAACCATGTCTCACACATACACAAACACACACACACACACATTTTAGTTTTTGTAACTTGAGCAGGAAACTGCGAGTCAGAGTTTGGTTATGTGGGTAACCACTAGGCTGCCCTGACTCCCTGGGCCTAAACCCACCATACGGAGCTCGTCCTTTAGCTTGTGTAACTACAGACATTGTAGGAATACAACCCCGCGGCCAGACAGACTTAGTAGGAATTGGGCGTTTTACTGAACCGTGTCCTTAGAGGCAGGAATCAGTGAGAGTGGTTGACTCAATGGACGTACTGAGCAATGTGATTAAATTACTAAGAACTCCAACCTCCCTCTACTTAGCGATGACCTACTCCTCCCCTGTCTGTGTATATAAGTAATAAGTATTTGCAACCTGTCTGAGAATATCTCACCACTATTCCACCCTGTCTTCATGGATATGGTCTGAATGCTGGCTGAAAGATTTCCAGTGACTCTTCAAATATCTCTGACTGGCTGATTTTGGAGTGACAGGTTCCATGGTAGAACGAAATAATCATTATCCATTGGATGAGGAACCCATTTCATACAATACTGATTACATTCGCCATTACATTTGTAACAAAGCAGAAGCTATTCCAACTTGTGGACTTGCGCCCCTTGAGGAACTCGCATGCATCCTAACGGTTCCGTAGGGGTACAGGGGTCCGTTTAGTGAGTGATAAACGACACCCTAATAGCCTGAACCTACTAGTACTTCCACCAGTACAATGGTTTAGCACCATCAGCTAATCAGCCAACGGGCTAATGGGCTTCATCAGCCAACGGGCTAACAGATACCACATGCAGGTTGAACAAAGGGTATGGGCTGAACACAGGTTTAAGATGAGGGTACCTGCACGAACGATGGCCATGGCTCGGCCTAAACAGTCTACAACCACTGCTCTGCCAACGTTGAGGCAAATGCCAGTAAAGAGGAGTGACCTGTGTTGCGACTGTACAATGGCAAAACCTCCCAAAAATGAGACAAGGCAAACCAGAATTTCCTTATTGTTTACTCAGTCCACCAAGCTTTCGAAGACACCATCAACGTGCCGAGCTGAGACTGACAGTGGCTGTGTTTGTGCTGCCATCTCCTGGCTACCTTTGGTATTACAGCTGACAGATCCCGGCACACCAGAACGTCATCCTCATTTTATGACAGGGGTTTTAAAAGCTCTCCTTGGGAACACCAAGCTCTTCCATGTATTAAAACTATTCCAGCGCTAGCACACCAGATTCAGCTTGCCAAATTAATTATAAAGGTGAGCTGATTCCAGGCTACAATTAAAGTCGTGAAACATCTGTGGGTTTGAGAAAGTGATTTAGCAGACGGTTCTAACACAGAGTGACGAAAGTAAATTTTCATGCTTAATTTAAATATTGCATCCCCATGGGAAATTCAATGAACAGCCCTGGGGTTGGGAGAGCCATGCTGTTACCAACTGAGCTACTCAGTTCCTACCCTGTCTTCAGGTCACCCAGTGCATTATTTTAGCAGATTTTGACAAAACGTTTGTTTAACATGCCCTGGCAACAGAAAGTCATATAAAGTGCCCTGTGGAAACCATGCGGGCCATCTATTGTAACGTTTATTCTCCTTTGATCATTTTCCTTGGTCTACATTTTAAAACACAACAGCACTACAGACAGATGTGGGTGGATTCTGTTTATTAACAATTCTTTATGCTGAATATAAATTCACAATATGTTTTTGTTTTATGTACTGTTTTTAACTGCAGCAAAATATTCCTCTACATGTATAACATACAAAAACATCATGAGTTTAAAGTCCTGTAACGACTAAAAAAACTTTGAATGCATAATAGAAATCTTCATTTAAGTTAAATTATTTAAGTACAAATTTGGCAGTAAATGAGAGATTTTTTTTTTTTTTTAGAGCTCTGAGTTTTCGTTAACCTCAAGTGAATGTAAAATAGCTTTTCTTATTATTACAAAACATTTCAATTTCATGTCAAAACGTCCGACTTCCTGACAAGCATCGCACTAGTGCTAAAATTACTAATGTTGCCATTTATTGTAATTAAATGACAACAATTATAAATTGCATTAATAAAGTTGAGGTAAAAAAAAACAAAAAAAAACAAACCTTTCATATTGCCTTAAATGGTGTGGATTCTGTGGAAGGCCTGACCACAGAGATGGATCGAGAACACATTATCATAACTGTTCATTATGGTCTGTTCCTTGCACACGGGTGGCAACCAATGAAGCAATCTCCACTTTGAAGTAGTCCTAATTCTCTACTACAATTCACTGTCTCACTCATCCGACAGCACTCCAGTAGGGTCAAAAATAGGGATCAGCCAATGGCGTTAGGAGTCCATGCCATGTGGATACTTCAAAATGGTGACAACCCTCAAATGCGACCATGTGAAGACGTGTCTCATCCCAGATCAGTTCTCCATCCATCTCCATGGGACTGACAGTCCCGGTAAAGACACTCTGGGCGGTAAAGACACTCTGGGGTTGGAAACCAGAGACCTAAAAGGTCCAGCAGTCTAAACAGAAGTCTCATTCTGACTCTAAACGCTATTTAAAATCAGGCTCCAATTTCTCAGAGGATTCGGCACAGAACTTTGCCAACAGAGCTGCCACACCAGCCGGCCAGACGCCAGAGCCAAAGAACAACAAGAGAACGTCGGAAGCTCAAACGCCACCCTATTCCCTACGAAGTGAACTACTTCTGACCAGGATCAATGGGAACCCAGGTCAAAACTAGAGCACTTAGTAGGGAAACGTGTACTACTAGGCATTTATTCAATAAAAGGGGTGGAAAAAGAACAAAAGGCTTGTGAATAAAAACAGAGCAAAAAGACAGCTCGGTTTCCTGTATAAAACATTGACCAGTCCTCATGTGACTCTCGTGTTTTAATCCCTTACTGAAGACGTGTGTACAACCACTACATGAAAACACTATACAACAGAATGACAGAGACACACAGAAACACTATACAACAGAATGACCGAGACACACAGAAACACTATACAACAGAATGACAGAGACACACAGAAACACTATACAACAGAATGACAGAGACACATCGAAACAAACACAGAGAACTGAAAGTGAAAAACACCAACAGACATACATTGTTAATACACTTAATAAAAAGCTGTTCATATTGGCAGCTATTTGTTTTGTTAGACAACAGCTAGACCAGACCCATCCTTGACAGAGATGGCAGGAGGAGTAAAGAGGAGTTATTAATGACTCAGTGGGCAGTAAGGAGGGGGTGAAGGGAAGGAGAATAAAAGGAGAAAAGAGGAATAAGAAGGAAGTGAACCCCACGAGAGTAGCCCTGCTCTGGGCCCATATTCAAATAAAATAGCGCTGATCATCAGTTCAGCATCTGTGATCATAATGAATGGATCAAAATGGAGACATCAGACCTGATCCTAAATCACTACGAGAACATCTGTCTGTCTGTCAGTATTGTCTGTCTGAATTTTCTGTCTGACTGACTGATCAACAGCTTACAAGACATCCCTTAAGTGCTGTTATAAACACAGACGGAAGGTTTCTATTAATCTACCAGTCTAAGTAATCTAATGACCTGGACAAGCAGGAGAGAACTGAAGGACGTACAGGTGTTTGTTAAGACCAACACATAAAAACCCAACACTGAATTCATAAAAATACCTAACCACATCGATAACTGGTGATCAAAGATAAACAACAATTGTGTCCCAAAAAGACACATGACCATATGGTACGCTTATTTCAGGTGTGTGTGTGTGTTTGTGTGTATTCAGCCGTTCCTCATCAGTACTTGGGTACTTTGCTGTAGTCCTCCTGGACAACACTCCTACAGAGACACATGGACAGGAGCATCCCCAGGAGCTGGAGACAAAAACACACAAGACAATTACACACACCGGCCAGTTACTGCAAACACACACACACACACACACACACACACACACACACACACACACACACACACACACACACACACACACCGACCAGTCACACACACCAGTGTAAATTTTGTCAACTAATATTGTGAAGAAAATAATCGTCAAACATCCTTTTTCTAAAGAAAATGACGATGACGACAACAAACAAAAATTCCTTGAAAAAACGGTAACTAACTAAATTCCATTTCACTTTTGATTGACTACAACGAGACGACACGAAAACTCCGCCACTGACGACGAAATTTTGTTAATTGTCCAATCGTATTCATGCACCAGAAGTTCAGAACAGACCGTTTTTGATAGTTCCATTCCAATCCTGTCATTTGGCCAAAATAAAATTTCCCCGCGCTGTTTTGCACACACGCAAACGCAACGGCCACAGAACGAGCAAGTCCTAAGCCCAAATCACACGACAGACGAAAGTCAACGGCGTCATTATAGCGCACGTAATTATGAAGTGGTCATTCACATTAGGCGCGCCACTACTGCAAACGTTGTTCTTTGTTTATTTAGCTATATTTACAACTTGCTAGGAACTTGTTGGAATTCGTGGTAAAAAGTATAAAAGTCGTGACTCGGGCCTTGTAATATTAGGCAAACAGCGTTCTTTTTTAGTGCATGCCCTAGTAATACATACATTTTCATTAACATAGTCCAATGTGCGATTTGTCCACTCCTGCACTTGTGTTATCCCAAGTTATGCCTGTGGGTGTTCGACTATTTGTAGGCTAATACAAATATAACTTGATGATTAGTTTTTCCCAGGGGTAATGTTAACTAAATTGTCTTCAATTTAATAATTTAACAGTTCAACTACAGCCTATTGTACTGATTGTGTTTACACATCTATATGTTCTACTTGAAATGGCTAATACTATCAAGCGAGCTCAAATTTACTAACTACATATGCAACCAAAAGTATATTCTCACGAGATGACCCAGGGAGTCTTGAAGAAAATGCACGCCTAGTAATTTCCTTACTTGGTAGGGCACACTGAGTATTTTCTGTGTTATATATCAGCTCATTTGAGCAAGAGATGCGCGCGAAGACGCGAGAAAATAGACTTAGTCTCTTTTCGCTCTGACGCCGTAGATGTCTTAACGCTCGCGGTACGTCTGTACTCTTTCATTTATTCCCATTAGTAACGGCCGAACGAGGCTTCATTAGCGTTATTTTAGCAGCAGGATATTATGCTGGCAGCACTCTTTCTTTATCACAATAAAAGCCATCATTGAAATTTACAAGGCAATATAGTTAACAATGTAGTCTGTAAAAAAGAACAGACACAAACAATATTAGAACGGACACTAAACGTAAAATGTACAGACTAGATTGCTAACTATACTGCCTTTATATATTTCAATGATGGCTTTTATTTTTAAAAATAAATAAATCAATTTTCGCTGCTAGTATAATATCCTGCTGCTAGAAGAACCGTAATGAAGCCTCGTATGGCCATCACCAAATCCCATGCATTCCAGCCAAGGCTGGACGCATGCAATCCAGAATCTGGTTTCACTTTTATATAACTGAAACAAATAGGACGCACTCTACCGTGAAAGCGGACATGGTCTCCTGCATCCATACATTCACAGGCAAGAACACTACGAACCTTAAGAGGCACCTAAAGGCCCATTACCAAAAGGAATATGAGAAGGTAAATTAAACCTGAAATGTTAACCCTAGCAATTGTACCCTAGCGTTGTTATATAATGGTGCATAGTTTGTTTTTAAGTTAGCTAGCTAGCTAACAAATTAGATGAACAGACGATTAGATGCGAACGCACAAATTAGATGCGAACGCACGCACGCACACGCACACACACACACACACACACAGAGCAGGATCAGGGCAGGCAGAGCTTTGATACCTCAATGACCGCCACACCAACACAGATTCCAACAATAACCCCAGAGTTCTGCCACAGCCAGCTCTCTGCACTATGAATACAACCCTGGAGGGAGAGAGGGAGAGGGAGGGATGGAGGGAGGGAGAGAAGATTGCAGAAAGAGGATTATATGATGGTGCTGTGAACCAATAGTGTCCTTGGACTGGGCCAATAGATTATTACTGGAGGTAACCGTGGTCATGAAAGATTCAGCATGTTGTCAACTGAACACATGGTCCAATCTAAATTTGACTACCCTTTTTTAACCCAACCTTCCAAATTCTGGAGGAGGGCTGTTGGATTGGGAGCCCTGGAAGAGCAGACAGGTGTGTCAATAGGTGTGTCAATAGGTGTGTCAATGACAGGTGTGTCAATATGCCAGCTCAGGGATTTGATCTAGCAACGTTTTTGTTCCTGGTGAGATGCTGTAATCACTAGGCTCCTGGGCGCTGAGATGACCCAACTCTAGTCTAAACCTCTTTCTGAATGAAGAGGAACTGCTTACATTTGGGTCAAGGTCCAGATATTAAAATCGTATTAAATGTGCTCCGAATCCATCAACACAAGAATGACACAAACCTAATGAGCGAAACCTTAGGTTTGGATTTCGCAGCTCACAGTTTCAGGACAAGGAGCAGAGGGGTTCTTACAGGTGTTCACCATGTCATTGATTTCTCTCACTCTCTGTAAAGAAGACTATATCCCCAATCCATCCGTACCGTTTCGTAGACAGGCAGTTCTGCTGAGAGGTGTTCACAGAGCCCGGTCTCTGCGATGTCTGTCCCGGGGAGGGTTCTGTTCCGGCAAGAACATGAGTACAGGGGGACTGAACTGTTCCGGATCTGCACATTCTCCGACCAGTTACCTGGACCCGTCCATCCACAGCACATCATCTGGAGGGCGGGTGTTTAAAGGGAGAAGACAGCATAGTTAAACTAGTATATAGCAGTGACATTCCTTTCTGAAATAAATTATTTAGACAGCATGCGGAACCTCTCTCTCTCTTTGGCTAAAACTCTAACAAGGTGAGATCAGAGTGCAGGCAGTGCTGTGAAAGTGCTTGGCTTGAATATATCTGAAAACACTGCGACAATACCAACTGAGGCAGGTATACTTATTCACAGCCCAGGGGATTGACAGGCCAACCGGGCCTCAGTTAGTTTTTCCTAACAAGCAGAGTGAAGTCCTTTAAACAGATTCTTAAGAGCTAAGGTAACATGTATTCACAGATTTCAAAAATCTGTTTGGTTTCTTAGAGCAAGGCCATGCTAGGGTTTGGCTCCTCTAATAGCTGGCTATTGAGGTATTTATACTTCATGGATATCGAAAGTGTTGAAAGACAGAAAAGAGAGGTTTTGGCTGAAAGAGAAGTGGGTCGGATTTGCAGCTTGGGTGGACTCCAGGTTTTTAACCTTCAGGTTGCTGATTTTAAATCACAGAATGAAAGGCTGCTGAACACAAATTGCTTGTTTTTAAGCCTACCCATTTAAATTGTCATATTGTCTTAATGTTGTCTTTATGTTGCTTTGACTGGATGTTTTACTATGCTGGTGCTTTGTTTGCCAGGGCTCGGTTTAAAATGAGAATGTGACCTGGTTTAATAAAAATGAAATAATAGCTTGGGTCATGACCTTGTTATACGGCAAACAAATTTGATTTTCATAGTGTGTTTGGACAGATGGTAATTAACAGACAGGCAAGAAGCTTGCTTGTTTCATTTGTGGTGTTTTTTGTCTAATGTGGAATCTAATTTAAAAGATTATGTTTAGCTCTTGTTGTTGCCAAATGTGCTTTTCAGATTCTGCTTCAACACTCACTGTCCTCTGGATGTAGTCCCAGGTGTGTTCTGTGGTTCGGTTCTGACCGGTATAGTTAACCAGCATCCCTTTGATTATGTTGGACATCTCGTGCTTCAGCTGCATGTGGACAGAGAAACATAACCGTTAGCTTGTGACATAACTGCCATGTTAGGATGCCAAAAACAGATGTCTGACACTGCCGATGAGTGACACCTGGTTCTAAGTGATAAGGAGATAGGAGACATTGTAAGGAGGTAGGAGACACTGTGTCGGTTACAAGGGAGGGGTCTAAAGACTAGGTAGTGTAGGGGAGGTGAGGGGGAGGAGCCCAACCTTCTGAGAAAGGGCACCACCCTCCCCTGTGGTAAACCCTTAACACAGAGAGCATGTCTGAACACACACACACACACACACACACACACACACACACACACACACACACACACACACACACACACACACACACACACACACACCATGAGTCGTGAGGTTAGCTGAGCTAGGAGAACTCACACGGATAAGCTCAAACAAAACCCTCCCGTTTGGCAAGCACATGCACACACACCCATAACTGTTCCTCTATACCAGGTTCCAACAAGTGGGTATGACATATATACTATAATTATGCGCTACATGCCCATTTGGACCCAAGTCAGGTATCTGACCCTGTGAACCACTCAAAGGGTTCGGTCAAAGCCATGCCCGCCTGTGGATTTTCAACCCTGGCTTTGCCCTGCAGGGGGCGATGTGCTATAATGAACCACAGCCTTGACGTGGACCTCTACAGCCATGCAGCTGACATTCCACGTTACAACCGCATGCGCTGCACTTCCCCCTCACCACCTCAAGACACCTGTAACCCTCACCCCATTCCTCGCAACCTCCATCCCTTGCGACATACAACCTACTCTGGAGCATGGGTTGAGGCGACAATTCAACTCAGTAGACCTTCATACCGGAATCAAACCCATAGCTGCTGGACGCTGGGTTGTTGCTGATTCTGGTTGACTGTGCCAGAAGGACTGACAACCCAATGTGACATTAAAAGGTGAAGCTTGAACGGTGGGACATCACAGTACATCCCCTCCAGAGCAGAAGGGGGAACGCCGGAACTTCACAGTGCATCCCCTCCAGAGCAGAAGGGGGAACGCCGGAACATCACAGTGCATCCCCTCCAGAGCAGAAGGGGGAACGGCGGAACATCACTGTACATCCCCTCCAGAGCAGAAGGGGGAACGGCGGAACATCACAGTACATCCCCTCCAGAGCAGAAGGGGAGTCAGTTGAACATGTCTCCCCCTCAGAGAGCGCCCGGCACCTGCTGCTCCTCCACTTTCCGCTAAAACATGTTGATACCTCCTCCCCCGCATCTGTTTTCAGCCCTTCAATCTCTCCCCTCCCACCAACATGTCACGCACTAACTCATCACCCAGCAGCGCTGGGCATGGAACACATCGGGCCGGGACATGACAAAGCTGTGCTCCTGTTGCGGTTTTGGTTGCCCCTGTCACCATGACAACTAAACAAGCGACTGACATGTCACCATGACAACTAAACAAGCGAGTGTTATCGGTCACCATGACAACTAAACAAGCGACTGATATCAGTCACCATGACAAGTGCGATTACCACAACAGTTGGTCACTTTTTCACTTCTGGCGGGGAATGAGCTTAAGAACTGTGAACCCAATTCAAACACAGGCTGGAAATTACTGCACCACTTCAAGCTCTGCCTTTGCCCAATTCTGATTCTTTTAAATAATCAATAATGAAAACCCAAAACCCGGAACTGCAGCTGTTGGCAATAACATCATTCTAAGTGAGCCTCGACAGATTCTTACTGTTAACATGTAAGACGTGTTCACCAGAGACTACTGACTGACTGACTGGTTGACTGGTTAGCTGACTGGTTGACTGCCTGGTTGGCTGACTGACAGATTACTGCTGACTGTTTTTCACAGAGCAGGGAGATTGTCAGCAGACCCCAGTGAGGTACAGCTGTCTAGAGGCGAGAGAATGTTAAGTGTGTCCCAGCAGTGGGAGGCCTAGAGAGAGGGGTGAGAGAGAGGGGTGAGAGAGTGGGGGATCAAGAGAGTTGAGAGATGGTTGGAGGACAGAGGAGGGAGAGAGGGAGGAAGAGTGAAAAGATGAGTAGGTTGGAGGGAAAGGAAGACAAAGAGGAAAAGAGTGTGTGTGTGTGTGTGTGTTTGTGTGTGGAGAGGTTTAACTCACACTTTCTCTCTGGAAATATATCAGCACGCCAGCCGTCACCTGGGCGATGAGGATGAGCAGGAGGCAGGTGAAGTACTGAGGACAGACAGTGAGCGTCATGGTAAGGTAAGTTTCAGAAGTTCATGATAGCAGCTCGGATGGTCTAGTTAGCATGGTACAGGTGTGCTAAGGTTAACAGCAAATATTAGCCAACGTTAATTATTAATTAACTTAAAATGTCAGTCTGAAAAAACTAAAATGACTTGTTCAGTTGCATAATATTAGTCCAAATTTGAAATTCACTCTCAGAAGTGAAATTGGGGAAAAAGCTTGGCTAAGTCTCCACAGCCATTTAGGAGTTAACGTCCCACAGAGCAAGGCTGGGACGCCACAGAGCGACTGACAGCTGGCCATTGTGCTCCTAACTGGGTCACTCACAGCGGTCCACATTAACCCCTTGGGAAGGCAGCGATCAGGGCATTGTATTCACGTACAGTACCTCAGTTCCACAGACCTTAGGGGGACTTTCCTTTTTGGAACAGATGGAGTGTGACGCTTAGCTGTGGCCCTAAAAGGTTTAGCCCCCACCCCCCCAGATCTGACCCCCACCATACCCAGTTCCCTTACACCACCCGTAAACCTCTGACAGGCTTACCCCCCCCACACTCCCCGCTCCCTCCAATCAGGAAACGTGAACATAATGCTGACCATTAAACCGAGGATCTGACCTGCATAAGACAAGTGTTAGATTAGCATGTTAGCGGCTTGTGCGTGTGTGGGTGGGTGTGTCTCACCAGGCCCAGCAGGCAGCGTATCTCGTAGATGGCTCCGATGCAGCCCAAGAAGCCCATGGCCATTGACAGAGATCCCACACTGATCAGGATGTAGGATGCCACCTGCAGGGTGGTGGAGGACTCCTCTGAAGGACAAACACACACACACACACACACACACACACACACACACACGAGAAGATGAACACAACCCTTCACATCGCATATGCTGGGCCTGATGTCCACCCTCTGCGGTGTCACCCAAAAGCACAATTTCTGGTTTTCTTACAATCTTCACCCAGCACAGCCAGATGAGGACTGGCCACACCTCAGAGTCTGGTTTCTCTCTAGGTTTCTTCTTAAATTCCGACCTACTAGAGAGTTTTTCCTAGCCGCAGTGCATCAACTCAGTTGTTGCTTGCTTTTTGGCGTTTCAGGGTGGGTATCTGTAAGAGGACTTTGTGACAACTGCTGATGTAAAAAGTGTTTTATAAAATAAATTTCATTGATTTGATTGATAATTCACTCAAAAAACGTCACACCTACAACAACGACAAATGACGTGAATGGCTTAGAACAGTCCAAGACCGGGGAGAAATGGTTCATGGGCGAGAGGAAGAAAATGGTCCATAAAAAATGTAATCACCGATCCCAACTGAGGAATAGGGCGGAGCATCCTACCGTGAAACATAATTACATTTCAAATTCAAAATCTGTGACACCAGAGCGAAAAACGTAAAAGTCGTAGCTTCTCTATAAACCTTCCAACAAACTTCAATGTAGAAATAAATACGGAGTGTAATGTAACGTCTCTACATGCACACACACACATGCACGCACACACGCACACACACACGCCCAAACCCTACATCCTTCATGTACTGTTCATGTTAGCGGTTAGGGTATAATGAAAAGGCTGGGGTCCCTTGCTAAGTATAGAGAAGGTCTCCGTTATAGAACAGCTAAACGTGGCTCAGGTCTCCCCTTTATGGGGGTGTAATTAACACTGATGTAATGAAAGACAGTGTGTGTGTCTGTACATTTTAGTGTAGGTGTGTCATGAATGAACTGCACAATCGGAAGAGGCTAGTTACTAAGGATGAAAAAAGTCGCCATAGGACGCAAGCTATTCTAGTGCCAAAGGACCCCGCCACCAGCCACCACCGCCATGGGCGTAGAGAGTAGTCGCTGTGTACACACTTTGTCTTAAATTGATCTTCCTGGTTTGGGCCTACACAGCGGGAAATGCCAACTCGTAGTGTCCTCAAGGGTTAACACAAAGGCATGCAAGGTTTTTAATTTCCATTTTCATTTTTAATTGTTTTGAAAGCCTGGGTCAACAGAGGATACAGAATGTGTATGTCGAAACACGAAGTTGAAACATGTAAAAATAATCTTCTATTTTCCTCAGAGCTTTTTCTGAGAAATTATTTTCTTCAAAAGCCACACACAGGAAACCGTTATTAGCTTAAGCTCCTGTGGCTAATAATCTGCAGATATGAGCAGGTGGCAGGCAGCCCAGTGATTAGAGCGTTAAGACAGAATCCCTGTGCAGACAATGTGAAAAATCTGGCGTTCTGCCCTTGAGCAAGGCAGTTCACCCATAATTGCTCCAGGGTCAATAACATCCTAGCTGTCACCCTACTATCTAAGGAAGAGACTGTGATATGCAAAGACCTGATTTTCAATTCAACCATTGTGACTCTTTCATCATGTTTATAATGCATCTACCATAAAAGTTTGAGATATCTGCCATCTACAGAAACATAAATATCCAAATAATGTAATGAAACTAAAAATAATGTTGCAATGCAACAAAAAAGATCTACAGATGCAGACTCTCCTCTGTAGCAGAGACACAGCTTTTTCCTGTCGTCAGCAGGTTTTCCACACCCCTCTGTTCTGTGGTACGTTTCCATGGCACTTGGAAGACTCCCTCCACTGGAACTTCCAAAACAGTTCCTCGGGTGGTATCCACAGAAATGTCAATTTAAAGAGACTCACAACAGGCACCCTGCTGGCTTCACAATGCAGCACACTCCAGGGCTAGGGTTAGAAGTAGTACACTACATTGGGAACAGGGTGCCATTTGGGACAGTGAGTCCTAGTGCGCTTAAAGAAAGCAGCACACTCAGTGTTTGTCATAGCAGGGTTCGCTGTACAAACATTTCCAGAGCCACGTACCGAGTCGGTACACAGGGAGAGGGAATGAAAAGGCACACACTATCCAACTGGATAGTACTGCCCTCTTCTATTTGCAGTTCTGGTTGGACGCTAACTGCATTTCGTTGTACTGTACTCATACTGTTCAATGACAATAAAGTTGAATGTAATCTATAAATCACATATTTGGTCCACTAAAATGTTGTTTACTTCTAACAAGGCCAATTCTGACAAAGTTATCTGATAAACTAAACTGATAAACAGAGCATTTCAGCATCAATCCCAAAATCAATGTGTGCCAGGTTAACATCTAACTTTATTAGCTCACTAATCTGACTGCACAAAACAAGCATTCTATGAAATGTAGCTATGTCTGCTTTTGTCTGAGCTCAGCTGGGGAATAACAGTTCATATCTTCACTTGGTTTGGATACACTTGTCTTTAGAAAATCGCTCCCACTAGGCCCAACATTTTTCAGTTTAAGTATACAGCAAGCTGTGTTTTGGCAAGGACCTGTGTTCCTCATCACTATGGTCACCATGGGTACTAACAGAGAAGCTCTAATGGAAAGAATCATTCACAAGGTGGTCTACAGAATACATGAGTGAGAGATGAGGTTGCAGTCTACAGTATACATGAGAGAGAGAGATGAGGTTGCAGTCTACAGAATACATGAGAGAGATGAGGTTGCAGTCTACAGTATACATGAGAGAGAGAGAGAGAGAGAGAGGGAAGGTTGCAGTCTACAGAATACATGACAGATGAGGTTGCAGTCTACAGAATACATGAGAGAGAGATGAGGTTGCAGTCTACAGAATACATGAGAGAGATGAGGTTGCAGTCTACAGAATACATGCAAGATGAGGTTGCCAAACATGAGACTGTCTGCTGGATGAGGTCGCGATCTACGGAATACATGAGGCGGACTAGCGGATGAGTTTGCAGAATATGTAACATGATGTGGTCTAGTGGATGAGGTTGCGGCCTACGTAACACATTATGTGGTCTAGTGGATGACCTTGCGGCCTACGTAACACATTAGGTGGTCTAGTGGATGAGGATGCGGCCTACGTAACACATTAGGTGGTCTAATGGATGAGGCTGCGGCCTACGTAACACATTAGGTGGTCTAGTGGATGAGGTTGTGGCCCATGTAACACATGAGGTGGTCTAGCAGATTAGGTTGTGGCCTACGTAACACATGAGGTGGTCTAGTGGATGAGGCTGTGGCCTACGTAACACATGAGGTGGTCTAGTGGATGAGGTTGTGGCCTACGTAACACATGAGGTGGTCTAGCGGATGAGGTTGTGGCCTACGTAACATATTAGGCGGTCTAGCGTATGAGGTTGTGGCCTACGTAACACATTAGGTGATCAAGCGGATGAGGTTGTGGTCTATGTAACACATTAGGTGGTCTAGCAGATGAGGTTGTGGCCTATGTAACACATTAGGTCTCCACTGAGCATTATTCTATAAAGTTTGAACAAATGTTTTTCAAAAATCTTTAGCTGAAGAATGTGTAGACTGCAACAAAAACATTCCCAAGGGGGGGGTCTAAAACGATGGTACAGCTGCACAAAGCTCTATTAATATAATCTATAGAAAATAATAACTTAAAACACAGGATCCTGTTTTCAGCAAGGCTTCCGTCAGTTGGCCAGTAACTTCTGAGGAGGACCTGGAGGAGAATTAATAAACAAAGATGGGGCCCGCTGATATAAAGTGACCCGCTGATTTGGACAAAGTGACCCGCTGGTTGCTAGCTAGTTACAGTGCAGTTGTGTATGATTATGCACAGCTACTGTTGGTTGGACACCAGAGAATAAAGAGAAGGTGGAGGAGGAAAAATAATACGAGTAGGAGTCCTGTGGGGGAACAGCTGGACTGGCCCTAGGACAGAGGGAGAAATGCTGATGTAAGGGAAGGGGGATAAGGAGAAGAGTACGGGGAGTAGGAAGGCAGTGGTATGGTCTCACGGAGAAAACAGGAACTTGGCTGTAATATAGAGGAACAGCTGGATGATGACAACAATGGATCACAGCTGCTAAATCTGTCTGGATGACAAAGAGCTGTTATGTCCCAGGCACCTACCCAGACAATGATTGGTCTCTATTCACAGCCAATGAATCTCTGCCACAGTGGCAGTTAGAGACTGACCAATGAGAAGCAGCTGACAACTTCGTCGGACAGTAAAGTCAGTTAATTGTCAACCAAGGGCAGTCCATGGCCGTATTCACAAAGAATCTCACAGTGCTGATCTGGGATTTGTTTTCCCTTTGATATCATAAAAATACAATTATATGGACGCCTGTCCAGTAGATGAACAGCAGAAGGCGGTCAACAATCGCTGACCTTGGAGAAGCCCCAAGGCAGTCCAGACTGCAGAACATCCCTGACTCAGTGACACATTTAATGCTGCTGTTTATTTAGCCAGGAAGCCCCTTGAGATGAGAAAGGTATTTCTGGACAAAGACCTGTAAAGTTATAAAACCGCTGGGAGGACAGGAGAAAAGCCAGACCATGTCTGAGAGGGCTGGGAAAAACACTGCGTGTGTGCGTGCGTGTGTGTGTGTCCAAGGAGTCACAGAAAGCTCCAGGAAACATGTCAAACTGTGGTAAATCACTACATCAGACTTGTCTCTCTCACAAGTCATTACTCAGACACCTATGGGCGTTCCCTACTAAATATAGCCTTCTTTACGTCTCTCCCTTGCTGCCTGAGAGATATCTCGGCGGTCACTCCAGATTTACAACATGTTGACGGAGTATCTACAGATTTCTGCCAAATAGTGTAAAACCAATCACCTTCAATTACACTCAGTCTGGAATCTGTTCAATAGTCATTGTATAAAAAACTGCAAATTCATATGTTTGAGTTATGTACTCCATTCTTCTGCATTGAAGTAAAAGTGAGTAAATCTCCAAAAGCCGTTAGAAGAGAAAGTTTTCCAAAGTGTACGAAGTTGCCAGATACAAAAAGAAAGAAGAATACTTGAGAGGGAAAAGATGGCTGAGGTAAAACACAGGAAGAACACATTGAAAGCATTTATGATAAATTAGTCTGATTTATAGTCGTTTTTTTCCCATCCATTTTTCCCTGCTCCATTTGCTTTAAGCCAGAGTGACCCTGGTTTTTACTGATGTGGGATCTCTGGGTAAAAGGCAGGTTTGGTACTGTCTTCATTGCCTGGTAGAAAATCTGTAAAGCCCCACAGCAGGAATGACAGTGGGCAGATACAGTTTATCATTTTTATTATTATCATCATCATCATCATCATCATCTCTGAGTCTTTAGTGCTTCATCACACAGCATGTGAACTAGAAAGACTTAACCCCCATTAGCTGCTACAAATGGACTGAGTGGTTTAGGTTTGAGGGTTTAGGGGTGACGGCTGACGATTCAGGACTGAGGGCTCAGTGTTCAGTGTGTAGGAATGGACATACCAGGGTACCAACAGTTTAACATATGACAAGGACACTTTACTACTTTGGCTTCGGGTGTGCACAGAAGAGTTGCTGAGTATAAAATTGGGAGTATCAGCTGTGTTTGTGTACAACTTACGTAGAACAGCGATGAAGCTCTGGTTATCCAGAAGGACCCACAGTCCGAAGCCCATGATTAATGCTCCAAAGATCTAGCGAGGAAACAGGGGATTCAGCATTAGAGTATAGTAAACTATTGCGGAATACAGTAAGGAATACAGAGCAGTACAGTTTAGTGCAGAAGAGTAGGGTAAAGTACAATCAATATAAAGGTATAATGTTGTGGCCTTCATAAGATTACAAGGAGCAAAGTCCTAAGGAGCAAGAAACAGCGTGCATTTCATCTGTATGTGTGGCCCTTATTGTGCAAAAGAATTGCCAGTACGGTAATGAAGTGCATGTGGCGTAAATTTGTGTATGAATGCTGTAAACTGGGAGCAATCAGGGATGCTATCGGCTGGATATTTCTTAAAATAAATGATGCTTAGACTTTGAATGTGTACATCGTGTGAATTCTAAGCAACAAAATAATGGAAACTGACAGTAGAGTGGAATACAGTACAGTAGACTACAGTACAGTATACATTAGTAGTAGACAGTGCAGTGGAATACAGTACAGTAGACTACAGTACAGTATACATTTGTAGTAGACAGTGCAGTGGAATACAGTACAGTAGACTACAGTACAGTATACATTAGTAGTAGACAGTGAAGTGCGTTAGTCTAGCACAGTCAAACAGAGCAGATTGTCCTCTGTGTCTTAGTGCATACCAGATCTGTGAAATAACTCTGATACAATTGGAAAAGTGTGTGCATGTTTGTTTTTGGGGAAGACACTGCTTTTATGAGAAGATACAGCTTGTCTGCATTTCTCTCCTACATCTGGGACTGATTAGATACTATCCCTTCATCCACCTTTCTTTATCTTCCCCCCAAATAAATTCCCTTTTTCTGTTACTGCTTTGAATAAAGTGAGGGAGGGCAGGGAATACAGCCTGTTTTGTACTTAAAGTAAAAACCATGCTCTATTTATAGTTAATGCTGACAACGGTCATAAAAGTCACTGAATTATAAAAGCAGGGTTTTTCTCAGATACAGACAAATGATGCCGCGTCCCCCTTGACACAGCAGGTCAAAGCTCAACTTCCAGGAAACAAGTCCAGAGTTCTGAAGGGTCACCAGCCTACAGAACAGCCAGTTCTGGACCCGAAATAAAAGGTCTGGACCTAATCAGAGGCAGTCTTTTAATCCTCATTTCCGTTCCAGGACACGAAGAGGCCTCCAGCATTGTTGGCACTGGCAGCTGTACCACTTCCCTGGTAACGAGGCTATAAAGAGTCTAAGTGCAAACGTGTAATTTGGAGGGGCCTCGTCCAGGAAAGATGAGAGAGACGCCCGCTAATTCACCAGTCCACCCCGCGGCCTCGACATGAAAACCCAATCTACACACCCCAGTGTCAGCAGAGTAATCAGCCTGCCGGACCGAGGCCTGTCTGTTAGGAGGGTCGGTTGCGGCAACTCCGAGTCCTCATTAGCAGGAACAGAACTGGACTGGTTCTGTGGCCCGGCTGGCCCAGAAAACATACCGCATCATCCAACTGTGCATACCACTATCTTCTATCTTCCAACCTTTTTAAAATCCGGGCTATTTTGTTAGATTTTCTCAAATTTGAATTTTGGGGAATAGGGCTGGTAGAGTAAACACATGTTACGCTGTTCTGTTTGACAAAACCACACCCCTCCACTGCCTGAGGATGTCAACATGGGAATGGTGGTTGCCATAGCACCCTTCACTTCTAATCGCCTCCCACTAAGGCCAGACAGGGTCATGTGACCACTGTTCAGTCACCAAAAGCTTGAGAGAGTTTTATTGAGATACTTGACTGAAACAAGTAATTAAATCCTTAGAAAAAATAACCTCTAACAGCCTACCACTTCCTCTCCTAGACCCAGATGTCATTAGACACAGGCAGGGTTCACATCAAACACCTAAGTCATGTTTTACAGGGCCAGACAGACAGTTTGATCGTTTAGCTGACGTTAAACTTATCCAGGGTCACTTAAATACATTAGTGAATATATGCATTTTAGTAACTACAATACTAAAATGCCCATATAAAATACCTATATCATGTATTTTAGTCAGGGGAGGAGAATGGATGAATGAGCCAATTGGAAGAGCGACAGACCCAGTTTGTCAGGACCATGTTTAACCATCATGTTGGGGTCTTATAACCAGTGTCTGTACATCAGCAGTCCTTTATTAGAGAAGTTACTGAGTCAGTTTCAGGAAGACCATCTGTCATGGTTTTCATCAAACCCACACGTTTGGAGTACATTTGGAATTTCATTAGGATCCCCAATTTTAGCGGCTGATCAAGACTAAATACATAAGTCATACACAAACGCAGAACCACTGATCTGGTGGAAAGGGCCTGTATAGGGTTTGAAGATCTGGTGGAAAGGGTCTGTATAGGGTTTGAAGATCTGGTGGAAAGGGTCTGTATAGGGTTTGAAGATCTGGTGAAAAGGGCCTGTATTGGGTTTGAAGATCTGGTGAAAAGGGCCTGTATTGGGTTTGAAGATCTGGTGGAAAGGGTCTGTATAGGGTTTGAAGATCTGGTGGAAAGGGCCTGTATTGGGTTTGAAGATCTGGTGGAAAGGGCCTGTATTGGGTTTGAAGATCTGGTGGAAAGGGCCTGTATTGGGTTTGAAGACCTGGTGGAAAGGGCCTGCACTGGGTTTGAAGAGAGTCAGAGGGGGCCTCTCTGACACGTCGTTCTTCTGAATAAAGCCATTTTACCTTAATGGGATGACTACCTGGTGAAATAAATGTCACATCTGGCTGGTAACTGAAAGGTGGCTGGATCGAATCCCAAGTCGACCAGGTGAAACATTGGTCATTCTGTCTTGAGCAAGACTGCAAATCCTGTAAAATGTGTCTGTAACTAAGTAACTAAAATGTTATTGTCAGGATCTAACTGAAAACCGCAGGTTCTAGCTGTAAGAACAGCCAGAGCTTCAGCATGAAAGTCCCCAGGTTGGCAGATAACATTACATATCTAGGCTAACTCTGCTTATCCCTAGGAAATTTGAATAAACAGCTTATACTATATTTAAAATGCCCAAGGTATTCAAATTTCCCCAAGATTAGCCGAGTCAGCCTACACAGCTCCTGTATTCAAATTGTAAAACTGTCCACCGTATTAAAATTAACATGTAAACACATGTAAACCTGACACATCTAAAAAAGTTTCTTTCAATAAGTCGTTATTGTGATTATTCAATTAATTGTGTGACAGGGATGCGCCGTTTTATCAGCCCACAATCGGACTGTTTTAAAATGTCTGACTATTTCTGACCAATTGTGCGAGACATATCCTATTGTTTATTGTTATAATTTATTCTCTTTTGCAGTTGTTGATGCCTAATACCTGATTATCTCAATTCATATCTAGACTTATAATGTACAGTTACAGAGAGAATGTGTATTGCTTTTGTTATTATATAATTTGATAATGTTTCGATTCATTGTACTTATTTTTGTGATAGTCTTTTTAACATACATCAGCGATCGCATCAACCACTAACTTTCTAATTAGTGAATTCCTCATTTGTTATATGGAATATTGTTCATTTTGCCCTGTTCTAAATTAGACAAAACGCCTAGCCATAGTTTCAATAAATGGGATCTTGTTAGAGAACTTCTATTCACCCCAATGTGAGCCAAGTTTGCTGGCTTTGACTCTAAGGGCAAGTAGCATAAGAAATCATGAATTAATGATGTCACTTACAAAGAACAGGAGGTTGAAGAGGAACAGGAAGTACTTGGTTGCCGTGATGCATCCCTTCGTCATGGTTACAACTCTGCAACATACCAAAGGAAACCATTAGGCCATAGCACACACCGGGGTTGCAAAGTTCACAAAACATTTCCATAAATCCCAGGTTATTTGGGGGGAAATTCTGGTAAGCACGTTCCCAAACTCAGGATGGAGAATGTCTCAACGACTGTGAACTCCTGGCCCTGCAGGGCTGCTTTCTGGCAATGTAACACAACAGTAAGAAAGGAAGGAAAGACAAAAAGAAAGAGAAGAAATCAGAGAAAAGCAAAAAAAAGAAGAAAAGACAGACAAATATATAGAAAGAACGAATATGTGAGAGAGATAAAAACTGATTTTCACAGCAACTCCTCAGGACAAAGAATAGTGCACATACTCTAGACAGTCTAGAGAACATCCTGGACTCTCCCCCAGTCCAAAACACCTTAAAAGGTTAACTTACAGTAATTTCGAACCTACAGCCCTGATATGTTTATAGACACAGAGCCGTCGCCCACAGAATGAGCTTGTGCTCTATGCCGGTGAAAGAGAGGTTAAGAAAGAGAGAGAGCAGTTGGCAAGTGGTTTCCCATTGCCCAAAAGTGGTTTTAATGATGTCAATACAACCACATTAAAACAAAAACTGGTTGCATCATGATTGTGATGCAGAGGTAACATCTAAAATAACCCCACAGCGATGTTTCTTCCTTCGAGCACTGACTTCACTGATAGCTAAAGAAATTCACTGAGTAAAATGTACAGTACTGGTTAGTGTGGTTGTCCCACCTAGCTATTTTAAGATAAACTCACTAACTTTAAGCCGGTCTGGAGATGAGCATCTGCTTAATTACTGACATATCAAACACAAAGGAACACCCTTTGATCCCTGGCCTAATCATGCAAAAGGCCGTTAAACTGGATCGGATGAGGCTGTGATTGGCCAGCAGTATAGGGAGTTAGACTGGGGATCGGGCCTTGCGATAGCATCATGTTCATAATATGGACTACTAGAGTATGAACAAAGATGTTCTTCTGTAAACCAACCCTACTTTGTCACCCACTGTACACCCCCCCTAACGCACTGAGGAACGGAATTCCACAAACTCACTTTTAACAAGGCACATCTGTTAATTGAAATGCATTCCAGGTTACTACCTTGTGAAGCTGGTTGAGAGAATGCAAAGAGGGTCATCAAGGCCAAATGTGTCTACTTTGAAGAATCCACAACATAAAAAGTATATTGATCGGTTTAACACTTTTTAGCTGCTACCGGATTCCATGTGTGTTTGTTTCACGTCTTGACTTTTAGCCTACTCTACAATGCAGACAATTGTAAAACTAAAGAAATACCCTTGAATGAGGAGGTGTCCAAACTTTTGATGGGTACTGTACATTTGTAAGTTGTTCACCGTCTAGCGATGTAAGACACCGATAAAGAAACACACATAGTCTCTAGAGACTTATAAATGACAGTTTCCAGAAAAAACCCACCTGTGTTTAAAAGAAAACAATTCTTTGGGACAGAAACATCTAATTTCTGTTTTCTGCACCATTGAAAAAACACTTGTGAATTTAAATATGGTCTTCAATACCTCCACTTGACCAAGACACCACCTCATTTGAAATCATGTTCATAAAAATGTCTGTTAGTAGTTTCAGTCTCTGGTCCCTCACCAAAAACAATCACCAGTCCTTTTCTGGACAGCCTAACCAGGGCCCGGATACAACCAGCCATATGAAACAAAGAAAACATGCGGGCTACCACCCAAAATTAAACTGGCCATTGTGGTAATTTGAAGACATTAAACATTCTGGAAAATATCATAGGAGGAGGACGGAGAAGGATACCTCCCCATCAGTACAACATGGATGTATTACAGTAATGCCGACCCAGGAACGACACAAGAATGATCCTGAGACAGACAACTTGTCAATTCCCTTCAAACGTCTGCCTGCCAGGTGTGTCTCTAATTTGGCCTTGTGATAAAATGCCACTAGGGTCAAATGCACAATTGTAATTTTGACCTTGTTAAAGCCAGCACTCCTCTATTTTCAAACGTTTGAGCAAGGATTGGTAATTGACACGCCTAATATCAGCTTGCTTGGCACAGATGGGAAGGGTGGAAATATTTTAAGTGTGTCTTAAAAAAAGGACTGGTAGAAATAGTTTTGTTAAGCAAAAACTCTGTTAAGTATGGTATACATTCTGTAAGAGGCCACACAGGCTGTACACTCATGGCGTAATGTGCTTTTGGTAACTTTAAAACTTGCTACAGGTCTATAGAAATATAAAAACAAGAACAGCCTAAAACATTTGTATTCAGTTTGCCAGGTATTTTAATGGATGACAGTCAGTAGGGCTGGATTGGGCCTAGACAGCAAATTGAATTTGGGGTTGGGCATCAGTCTATCATGAGAATCCAAGAAACAGCCCAACTCCAGCTGCCTTGTTAACCCTTCAAAGGGCCAAATATAGCCTGCTCAGTCCTCCCCTTCACTGCCGCCCTTCCAGACCGCTATGCAGCGGTTGCATCAAACCAAACAATGGTCAATGGTAGGTCTCTGGACACGACCAGAGGAGAGACTAGGAAACCCCACATGAGAATCAATGGAGTTTTGATCATAATATGACTCTGCCGTGCTTTGCTCAGAAGCTGTTGGTGGAAACATGACGATCAGTGTCAGGAAGGTTATAAAACTACGAAGACAGCAGGTCTAGAACTCGAGAGTCCATCGGTTGTATTGACGTCATAAACACCAGACGGTAAAGAAGTATTTTTCTGAGATGTTATTAGACTCATAGAGTCACATTTTTGTTTTTATATTTTATTTCAGTTTACAATTGTCCTTTCACTTTTAGTCAAATGTCAGCTTCAGTTTTCATTTACTCTTAAATGATTGGTTTGAAATAAACTAAGATCAAAAGTAAATCAATTCTAAAAACTAACTATGCCTAATCTAAAACAGATTTATATGAATGTAAAAACAAAGGAAATAGAAACATAACATCCATACATGAATACAAGCACAGAGAAAGACAGAGGTTTCTTTTAAAAAAGGAGGTTTTACAACAGCTGCTTGATGTTCTGCACAAATCCTGTCAAACATGAGCCCTGACATTGAATCTCAGCAAGACAAAAGTATGGTGTTCCAAGAAAGATCCAGATGCCAAGACCACACCAGTAAACTTCAGCAAACACAGAATTAAACCTACTTTCCAAAGGGACAAACAACCAATTGAGACTAAGCATGAAGAACTCAGGAAAAGTATTCTCAGAGTACAACGCAAAACTCCAAATATTGAATACAGAGCAGAATCAGCACTACAGCCTGCTGGCTCTGGGGCTCTTTCACAAACACAAACATTGCGGCTGAGCAGACGTTTCAAGCAATTACAATGCTTCATTCTACCATCCCGTTATAGAAATGGCATAAGTTACCAGACATTTCCGAAATAGGGATATATGGTGTTATTCCCGACCCTCGGATATTCTCAGCCCAACCCACCAATCTGCCTTGACCACCCCAGCTTGATTCCCATTTGCATATATATTTTTTAACTATACATTTTTTAAATTTCAATGCGGTCTGTGTGCAATAGCCACTTTGATATAATTAACTAGGGTGACTATTGTGCCATAATAATAATATTAAACTTCAGGATGGGACAAAACTAAGCCAGAAGGGCCAACACATCAGAACAAAACAGGCTATTATATAGTCAACTAGTTCCAGGAGTACTGGTAGCAGTTTAACTACTACACAAAACACAATCCTTAAAGGAGTTTGTTACACTTCAGGCCTCGATAGTGAACAGACAGAGGATTTAAACAAACAAAATATTAGACTTAGGCTAGTTATGAGCCCCCTCCATGTTCGCAGAATGCCTGGTCTAATTTGGTGATCCGGCAGAGTAGGCTAGAGTTGGTGCCAAAATGATTGGCACCCTTGATAAAAGACGAGCAAAAAATGCTGTATAATGTATTCATAAATAACACAGACAATGAGCTACATCTTATGGGGAAATATTGGTAAACTATTATTTCACACTAATACAATTGCTTTGTTCTCACTGATTTAGAAATGATTCATGCCCCTAGGGATACTTAAAAATAAATTCAGCTAGGAGCTAAGAAAATCAGCAAAACCAGGATCTCAAGAATACACCAAAATCCATAAAGAAATTATTATTTAACCAAAAACCATCCTCTTGCTAGAATTTAATGCCATTGAAAATTGTAGTTGAGGGCAATCCATAACCTTAGACCAAAGGACGTAGAAAGACTATGGATGGAAGAATGGTCTACGGACCCTTCCAATGTGTACTCCAATATCATTTTAAAGAAATGATGGAAAAGGTTCAATTCTGTTGCACCTGGAGGTTGCAAAAAGTACACAATCCTTTGGGAAACACAGCTATAATTTTAAAAATGTGTAGTATTGATTGATTCCCTTGAATAATTTAATGAAGAACAATATATTCCACGTTTCTCATGTTGTTCATCTCATACAGCCCATCTTGTTCATCTTCATCTGTGTCGATTATTTTAGAAGTGACTGTAGCTAGCCTAAAAATAACCCAAACCGTGTCCTCATGTGGCCTTCTACATTCTTCAAACAGTGAATTCATTTTCCAAGGAGGAGAAAGGCTTAATGTGTGGCCATGTACTACTGCTGCTATTGGGGCATAGCAACAGGGCCACACTGTTAGCAGAGCACACTGGGACTGTGGCTTGTTCTATATTCATCTTTCCTCCATGCCGTGTACCTCCTCTCTCCCCGCCTGTTTCTCAACGGGGGGGGGGGGGGGGGGGGGGGGGGGG
>JACXGI010007455.1:0-17376 GCA_016801175.1 Esox masquinongy
GTTTTTATTGGGTTGTTAGCTTTTAGTCAGCATGACATTAGGTCATTACTGATTTATTGACCGCTTTTGTCGTGATGTGTAACGAAAGGTACGGTAAAATAACGTGTAATCTATATCAACCACTTTTGTCTAATAGAATAAAACTCCCAACCTGGATCAGAGTTGGGTAGTGTTAAAGGTGGCTTTGTCCACCGCTGTGCTTGCCCGGCTGTGTTTTGGTCTCTGTGAGAAGTTGCCTGGCTGGCTTTGCTGTGTACGTGCTGCTTGATACGAACGCAAGCCACCAATCCCTCTCCCCTTGTTCCCACAGCGACTGTGCCCATCAGGATACCCCCCCCCCAGCAGAGTGGTGCAGAGGGCTGGGCAGCACCCAGGTCTGCTTCTAGAGGGGCTGATCTCCTCACACACACACACACACACACACCTTACGTGTGCACTCACAGGCCTGGCGAGGCCTAGCTTAAAATATTGTGTATAAAGTAATTCAATCCAGTTTAAGGAGTTATAAGTAGTGTAGAATATTAAGATGTATTGTGGAAATACATTTATTGGCATAGTGAGACAAGTGAATTTTTCAAAGTATTGATGCACTTGATGTATTTGACTCCATGTCGGTTTGTTCATTGGGATATAATGTATTTGACTTGTGCTGGAAGTGAGTGTTTGAAATAGTTTTTTATGAAATAGTTAGCTATTTGTAGGAACATTTTGGTGGTTGATTTGGGTTTTAAATCAGTAAGTAAAAACTCAAACACGCAACCGCTAAAGATTTGAAATACCATTCAGGTTCACGCTCCTCCCTTGCTTTCTGAGCTTATGGGTCAGGAAGTCAAGTGGCTGGTAATTTCTACCATTCACATTTTGCAACATTGCTAAATTTTGTACTTCTAAAGGTTGACGAGATCAAAACGCCTTAGTGGTAAACCAATCTTTGAAAAGATGACAGATAACAATGTTATGTTCAGTTAGTGGTTGACCATTTTGATTTTTGTTATTATTCCATTTTTGGTAGCATAGAAACCAGCAAAGTTGTAATTGTGTTTGAACAAAATGTGTCCCCCTCGTTAATTAATCAATTACAAAACACTCATGTCGGAATCAGCTCGGCCGAAGGTCTGTGCCCTTCCTCTCTTTCTCCCTCTGCATACCTGTTTCCCTAGCCTCTCCTTTACACTGTCCTGACAATAGAGATCATAAACAAAATACATTTTGTTTATTAAAATACATTTAATAAACAAAATTTATTTAAAATGTGTGTCCATTTGACTTTCCTAATCATCGAGGGGGTGGTGTCTGTGAGCGTTATACTCGTGTCTTTCAACCTGGGACTGTCACAGACAAACGCCTGTCTGTCGGTTGCCACCAGAACACAATTTATGAAAAAAAGCACAGGCTTTAAACGCTTCTGAGTGGTGAACCTGTCTGTAGGCTCTGTTTGGGATACAACCAAAATTACCTTATTTCCCGTATAGTGCACTACCACTCACCAGAGTCTCTGAAGAGATTGTGGTGCCATTTCAGACACGGACACTGGCCTTTTCTTTTTATCGGTGATAATGCAGTCAGAGTGTTTATAATATGCCATGACAGTGGTGACTTTCTGTCCTTTTATCTCATAGACTGTAGTTGTTGTAAAGTAAGCCCCAGCCAAACTGTGGAGCATAGGAAGCCAGTGGGTGATTCCAGGGGAGTGACTCAGAGGGTTGGGCATTGGATCATGTCTCTTATCCTGATGTTCAGTATCACGCACTGACACACAAATGTTTTCATTTTATTAAGCTGTCATTGGCTGTTGGCCATCCGGCAAGCAAAGGTAATGCTTTACTTGCCCCAAGAAATGTAATTGCGTAGTTTTCTTTCCCACAAAGGCTCCAAAAACACCCAAATATGGACCGAAAATGTCTTTGTAAATTCATGCAGGTCTTCAGATCTGGTACACTTAAAATTGATTTATTTACGCTGTTGTATTTCAGTCTTTTGTTGCAACTCCAGTGATACCCAGCTGTCTATTCTAGCACTAGACTACATGGAAAATGACTGGATATGAGAAATGGGTGTTGCACAAGATGGAATTTAACTTTGCAGATATGTTCACAATTAAATTATTTAATAGTAGCCAAGTGAAGAAAAAAAAAATATCAGTGAGAAAGAAAAATTACATTCTTTTTTATTTATTTATTTATTTTTTGAGACCCTCATTTGGCCGCTATTCTATTTGGCACTCGAGCAGTTTACAGAAAATGCTTGAAAAAATAATAAAAGATGCATCTGTTGTTACACAACTTCAGCTCGTGTTTGGAAAACGTTTCCTTAATTCCTTTCATCAGCCAGTCCATTTTGAATTTGTGATCAAGCTTTTGTGATTGGAAAATGAATGTCAGATAGAATAGCAGACATTCATTTATTCAGTAGCAGTAATGCCCATTGGGTGTTTGGGGCTGTTCAGCAGCACGTGTGGGCAGAGCGAGTAGTCTGATTTGAATTTGAGTGGAGAGAATTTAGGGAGAAAAACTGTGATTGTTACATTTCTTTAATGTGATACGTAGTTTATGCTTCTGAAAAAATTTAACATTAGAGTAACTGTGAATAAACAGTTATTTTAGGGACAAAATTCCACGCACAATATATCCCACCTCTCTGACTACAGACTCGCTGCCTCGTGCGAATCATTAATATTAACCCCTTAAAATACACACGCACGCGTTCTTAAGTTATGAATGGACTCATTGTGTCAACATATTATGATCACATTTTCTTGTCCTGTTGCCCCGGCCTACCTAAATGTGAGCAGCACATGGACTGTATCATCGCCTGTGCTCGTCTCCTACCTACACACGCACCGTTTCGGCTGAGTCCTATCTGAACCACCCACCATGTTATTTCCATTTGCTAGAGGAGCCGACACCCTTCTAGGGTTGCCTGGTTCCTTCCTTGGAGGAACAGTTGTCATGTGGCCCATCATGATACCGTTTGATTGATTCAGGTTCATTAGTTTCCCATAAACCCTGTAATTCCCTCTTGGGAACCCCTGGGCAGGCAAGCCGACATACCATGCAGGGCAAGTGGTGGCACTGACTTGTGAGTCCTCTGACCGTCTGTCTCCAGAACAGCGTGAGAAAGACCGTGCGAGTGTGAGAGGAAACGGGTGAATACCCAACCGGCTTCCTTAACGAGATGCCTCACTGAAAATGTTCCCTAGCTGGCCAAAGTTGCTAACTCACCAGAATGACAGTGACACAGATGCAGACTGGTTGGCTTGAAAAGCCAGCTGCAGTTGAAAAGCCGTTGTGAACTGTGCTGTTTAGCACCTACTTTTAATTGCTTCTACATGTCGCTTTTGATAAGTGTCTGCAAAATGAAAATAGTTGTTTTTGATTTAAATTAAATGTACTTTTTGGAACCTGTGATCTAATAAAACATTGGTTGTGAGGGCTCCTGTCTGGCGCATCTTCTGCCTGCCCATACCATGACCCCACCTCCGCCATGGGGCACTCTGTTCACAACATCAGAACGCCACAGGCCCAGTACAGTTGAAAGTGGGATTTATCCTTGAAGAGCACACTTCTCTCCAAAGGTGAGCGTTTGCCAGCGAAGTCTGTAACAACACCTACCTGCAGTCAGGTCAGACGCAGGTGAGCTCCACAGAGATAGTTCCTCACTGTTGCAGAGTCATGGTCCAGTGTTACAGACACTGTTGTGTCACCGAACTACTGATTTGACTGTAGCATGGCCTTTTATTGTCCCCAACACAAGGTTCACTAATGCCTTTAAACAAACTTCTTGATTTACCACACCTGTTAGGTGGATTCATTTTCTTGGTTATTGACAAATGGTCACTGATGGATGTAAACACATCTGTGCACGACATTTGAAAGAAATCAGCTTCTTGTGCTTCTGAAAAATTGGTTTCAGTCTTGCTTGGAGCTCATGAAACACAGGATTTAGTTAGCATTTTTGTTCAGTGTAAAAACGCGCAGTACAATGGTGGCACAGCGACCTTCCGGAAGGCAAGACTCGTCAGTCCATGTCATGGATGCACTATGGCAGCAAGCAACCACGCACAGGTTCACGCTCATATCATCTAAAAACAAGAGGAAGCGCTTTCAGCCGGCATGCTGTTACCTTAACTGGACAATTGAGGATTGGAAAACATTGACCGGCCCAATAAAACCTGGCTCCTGTTGCGTCACTCTGAAAGGCAGAGTCAGGTTTTGGCATGAGCTCCCCGACTCCACGGACCCATCCTGCCTCTCCACGGACCCATCCTGCCTCTCCACGGACCCATCCTGCCTGGTGTCAACGGTACAGACTGGTGGGGGTGGTGTAATGGTCTCGGGGGGAATGTTCTCCTGGCGTGCGTCAGGTGCCTTGTCAACAACTGGGCAACACTGGAATGCCCCCGGCGTCTCTGAACATTCCTGCCGGCCAGGTGGGTCCCCTCTTTGCTACGGTCACCATTTTTCACACGGCCTCTTCAAGGCACCCTGTCACAAAGCCCTGCAGAGCGTCTGCGTGGCGACATTGAACTGGATGTTTTCCGGAGTTAATGTTGCCGACGTCTGGTGTGCATGCGGCAGCCGCGTGATGCTGTGGGATCAGCTTGGACTGACGCCCGTGTGGTATGTTTCTGCCACCTTGTAAAGTCCACACCCTGAAGGCTCATTTCCAGGCAGAGCAGGGGTCTGACCCAGTACTAGATGGCTGTACTGAATAAACTGTCCACTGTCTATTCTGGTATCTTCATAGTTTGGGCAAATTGATGGTTAGTTAAGCTGTTCTGTGCGCCTTCATCCCACATGACACCCTGTCCCCTATGCGGTGCACTATTTTTTATATGTTTAGGGCTCTGACTGAAAATGGAGCACTGCGTAGGGAATAGGGTGCCGTTTGGGAGGTCTCCCCACTCGTATGCTCTATTTAATCTGTTCAGGTCTCATCTCTCGTTTCTTCTGCTGAGACAATAAAACACTTGGCCAATGACGGAGCTCATTTGTTTCCCTGCTATCGCCACATAAAATGATTAGAAGCTCTTTATACTTGAGGATAACACACACACACAATTATTCTCTCTCCCTGGAGGTTACTAGCCAGAGATTATATGAGGGTGGGCAGCAAGAGGCTTTTGCAGCCGGCAGTTATCGGGGGTGTGCGTGCGTGCGTGCGTATGCACAAATTATAACTAGGTCATTCCTGGCCCCAACAGGCTGGCTTTTATGAGGGGGTAACTCACTCTGACTCACTCTTTTATGCAAGAATTTTGTGATGATTATGTCACAAGGTGTAATAATGACCTTCTGAACGCCTTTTACATAACAGCTGCTGCTTTTCTTTTGAAGGAAAATTATTCAACTAAACTTCAACTTGACAGTGGAGTAATGGCGGTGAATGGAAACCACGCGGGAGGCTGACACAGCAAAGCCCAAATTTAGACGTTCTCTTCGTCCCCAGTGAGGCTATGACTGTGTCATGTTAAGCCTGCAGTAGCCTCCTCAGAAGGCAGGATACAAACAGTGGTCACTATATTAAATTAAGGAGGCACTGAATTAGCTTGTCCTGGAAGAAGTGGCCTTTCTGTGGCCAGTCAAACATTAGAACTGGTTATGGAATCAATCTGCTCTCCACAATGCATTGAATTGTTTTCCATAAATAGCTTCAGTGCTCCTCCAGGGTTGACAACCGACTTTGTCTCAACCTCACCTCATGACTTTGTGAAAACTCTGAAGAAATTGGTGTGTGGCAGGGCGTTGTCCTGGGAGCATGGAGTCTTGTTAGGCAACTCAGTGCACCTGCCATTGCAGTGGTCATAAACGTGTTTCTATTAAAAGGTGATGAAAGCCTCCACATGCCCGGTGAGTGACGAGGTGTCACAGGCTTGATTTTGGTTGTCGGTTATGTCGGTGGGTGTGTTGGCGGGCGAGCGGGTGGGTGATTGGGTTGGTGGGCTGGCAGTTGAGATACACAGGAAATAGATGGAGTGATAGATGAACTAGACCTGACTATAGGCTAGAAAGCTAATGTTGCCTTTCTATATACATTTACAGTGTATTGATTTAGCCAACACTTTCGTCCAGAGCAACTTGCATGCATTAGCGATTGCATACCTTTGGTACCTACAGTACTTAACACTGTATTTTAGTTAAAGAGAGAGGAATAAGGAGTTGATTGTTGGTTGGTGAAGGCCATGATGTTATGAAGGTCAGACAGCCAAATCAAAAATGCAGCCAGGACTCCATAGTTAGCGTCCCTACACTTCTGATAAGTGACATGGGATTATACGTGACGACAGAGTCAGGACACCTGACTAATGTCCCATCCTTAATAATGCTCCCTATGTGGGACAGTGTCTCCTTTATTGCCCTGGGGATTTGGGATTTGATCTGTAGACCAGAGAAGAGAAGGATCACCCCGTAGCTTAGCGTTTTGTGGAGATTTGAGGTCCAATATTGTCTATGCATCCAAGAGGAAAGTGGTGAGGTCATTCTAGAAATGTTTTGATGTAATATAGCATACTTTATTTAAGCAATTAAGAAAGAGATGGTGTGGTATGTGACCGATATAACATGGCTAAAATCTGTTTTTAGGCAATATGAATTGTATCGCTTCGTTCGTAAGAATAGCCCTTAGCTGTGTAATCTTGGCCGTATCCCGTAAATCCAAAGCAACTCAGAATTGTGATGGCATACATTACAATGGGTGGTCCTTGAAATTCAACCCACAATCTCAGCATTGCAAGACAATGTCATCAATATGTTGTGAAGCTTCAATTGACTGACTTTTTAAAGCTTTCATTAAGCAATGCTTATTCCACCCTTTGTAAAGCACTGGTTTAGATCGTATTCTCCTGAGTGAGTGTTGCAAATTGACACAGCAGCGTCCTGAGTGGTTGTCAGACAGCACTGCTTTTTCTCGTCGCACTCTAGCGACTCCTTTTGGTACGTTGACACCTCCAAGGTCATTCGTAGGTGTTTGCCAGTGATTGCTCTTTCCTACCCGGTTGAGCATCGGTATGATGAGAAGCAGAATGGAGCGCACACGTCTCAAGCTTAAGTTCCCTTAAACCTGCTGAAAAGATGAAGCGATGAGGCGAGGCGATGACCTCCAGTTGGACAGCACAAAATTGAGGTGAAAAAACGGAATTAAAAATAGCAATTTATAGAAACGTTTTGTCAGCGTCTCTCTTTTCTCCCCTCCAGCAGATCAGTGGTAGGTAATATGTTTGGAACAACAATTCGCAATAAAGGCTGAGATTCGCAGGGACCTCCCACTGACACAGTGGTTGGGCTACATGATATGTGCAAATTAAAATCAAATGTAATTGCTAATTGGCACACTGGCAAGATTTGCTTTTGGAACAGGACTGCTGAGTCCTTTGCGTCCCGATTGTGCCAACAGTAACCCAGGGTCGAGCTAAGGGCAGGGCAAGTTGGCGCAGCATTGCCTGGAGTGGGTGAATGACAACCAGGGCTGCTCTTCAGTGACTCCTTGTGGTAGGTGGGGCGCCTGCAAGCTCAATTGCGGTCTGTGGCTGGGGAATCTGTCCTCTTCCAGCATGCCTTGACTGCCGTATGCTTCTAGTTGAGCAGGCATTGTGATGAGAAGTAGACATGGCTTGGCGAGATGTGCGTCAGAGGACATCTCTCCCCACCTTCTATGGAGGCCATAACTATGCATTGTAAATACTGCTGGTTTGATTGAATTCAGCCCATAATAACCATATTAATGTATTTGTAAGAACCACAATACGTATCGTATCAGCGCTTAACTCATGCTATAATAATATGGTATGATAGTGTATGGGCAGGTCCCGGGCCATTCAGCTGTTACTTATGACTAGAGCACAAAGTGGTGCACTGAATAGGAAATTGGGTGTGCTTTTGCGTCGTGGTGGACATGTTACACAGGCATCGCCCAGTGGTAGCTAGACAGGCGGGTACCAAGTCCAGGCTGGCTGGGAGACTCCAGTGGTCTTCTCCAAATGCCCCCAGGAGTGACAGGAAGCTGGGAAGACGGCAGAGCACTCACCATGTTGCACCTGTTGCCTGGGCAGCAGGTCAACAAAACAGGGCCCTGCCCCCACAACCTACCACCCTGCTACCGGCACCACCCGGAGCCAGGATCAGACGGAGAAGGATGAAGGGAGAGATGATGAGAGAGGGAGTGAGACAGGGAGACTGACTGCAGTGATCTGTCAGCACTCTCACTGAAGCATGTTCCAGGCTATCTGTCTCTCCCTCTCTGTCTCTCCCTCTCTGTCTCTCCCTCTCTGTCTCTCTCTCTGTCTCTCTCTCTGTCTCTCTCTCTGTCTCTCTATCTGTCTGTCTCTCTGTCTCTGTCTCTCTCTGTCTCTCTGTCTCTCTCTGTCTCTCTGCCTCTCTCTGTCTCCTCTCTCTCTCTCTCTCTCTCTCTGTCTCTCTCTCTCTCTCTGTCTCTTACTCAGCATGACGCAGAGGCAGGAAGGTGTGACAACACACTGACTGTAACTTACCCTCCTTCGAAAGAACACCTGTCCAGGCATGAACGTTTAGGAGGTAGAGGAGAAGATGGCAGAGAAAAAACAAGAAAGGGCAAGGTCTAAAAATAAGATGAGGGAAAGGAGTGGGTGAAGTCCATTAGTTTATGGGCAAGGCAGTGGCTTGAGGACACCGAGAAAGTGAGAGGAGGAAAGTCATTTCCTGTAATTGTCATGAGAGAAACACTAATATAAGAAGAATTCAGTTCTTTCAGATGCTGACAAGATGTGAGATCCTAACTTGGAAGATTAAAAGAATTTGGCATTATATTAACATTTCCAGACCATCTACTTTCACAATCCTTGTCCACTCTGAATTTAGCTTTCATGTGCAGATCCCCCTCCAGACTAGCGCATCTGGTCGTCAGCGGTATTATGCGTGTTTATGACCCAGTTCTCCCTCCTGTCTCTGGTGCCATCCTGATCACACAGGCTGATCTGCATCCAGACACAATGCCCTAAACAACAACGCCTCGCCATCTAGCAACTTTCCACTGCTCAGGCAGAACTGTCTCTGCTGTTGATAGTTTTCATCTTGTGAGCTGAGTTTGACGGTAGTTTGTTGTGAACTCTTTTGTTTGTTCTTTTGTCTTGCGTGCTATTCCTGATATATTTTGGCATGAGTCACTGTGCTCACAAACTCTAAATAACACAGTGCCTGGATTTGCCCTGTTTAATTAGTTCTGCAACTTTAAGTCAGTCTGGATAAGAGCATCCGCTAATTGACTAAAATGTCATTCAACTCGCGTCATTATAGTAACGAAAAGAAAATTATACTATCTTGTCTGAGACGTAGTTTTGGATAGATAACCTGGCAAATCCTTTGGAATGTGACTGGAAAATGGAAATCGTCATCATCACCCAGCTGCATTGGGGGAAACCTTTCCTTTGAAGTAGAGCTAAAATAATGTCAGCTTCTTCCAATCACACGTCTGGCAGCCGCGGGCCCATTAGCTTAACGCGCCTAGGTGTTGTCACAAGCTTAAAAGAGGAGTCCACCCCCACTTTGTCTGTCATCTTTTCTCTTTCAATTCAAACTAAAGGCGTTCATTTGCTCTATTCTCTATGACATACTGGGTGGAAAATTAGGTACAGCGCCTGGTTGCCTAGCTGCCCACCTACTCGCCCTTTCCATAGTAACCTGTTCTTCTGAGTCTTATGTGTTTCTCCCGTGGGTTCTATTAAGCCCGTTATTATAATGTTAAATCGGTGGATTTCTTTTGGGCAAGAGTGTGATTAACATGGCCAGGGTTCTTGACTGGAGGGCTGTGTGCCAGAATGGCGCCCTTTTTCCTTGGCTATTTAGCGCTCTGCTTTTGACCAGGGCCCCATCTGAGTTCTCAGGACGTAGCATTTCCTAGTCTGTACTTAATAACTTCCTCCTTTGCTGTGTCGCTCTGTTGGACTCCAGGGCTGCTGAGAAGAACAAATTAGTCAGAATCCCAGCATTTTGTATCCAGTGAATATTTACCTTCATTTTCACACACTTTCTCTCGTGAAGTATGGTGGAAGTTCAAGAGTTTAGAAGACTCTAGTGGTTTCTGTTGTTCATAAATGTATTTGTTTTTGATCTGTTGCCCGTCATCATGACTTTTAAGTTTTTCAATGTTGCCTCTTTTAGAATGTATTGTATTTCCCGGTTTTCTTTTCAGTCTTTTTTAAACCCATTCTCTGTGTTTCTCCCATGAATAAATCTAATTAAATTTCTGTCCACCTCTGTCAGCAGCTCCTGGAGTACGTCGGGAAGGGGAGAAGCGTGCTGGATGTGGGTCTGGCCCAGGCTCGACAGCCTCTCAGCACACAGTGCCACTATTTTGAGGTGGAGATATTGGATGCTGGAGAGATGTGCTACATTGCCCTGGGGCTGGCCAGAAGGGTAAGTGCTTCACAAGTGTTGTGCACAGAACAGTTGCCACATCAGTTAAGCCCATCAGTACGGCCATGCAGAGACGCATGAAAATGGGTGAAATCACGTATGTCTTCGTCATTAATTCTACAATCTCCGGGTACTCGGCAGAGTCCATGATGCCTTGTAACCACACAAAGTTCTCTGGGTCTTTGAATGCAAAACTGTCCCACAATATCACATATCCCACACCTTACTTGACAGTGGGGATTACACTATTTTCTGCACGACCATCCCTCTTTTTACTCCAAACCCACCTGATGTTTGTAGCAAAAAAGCTGTATTTTTGTCTGATCACTGAAGCAATTACATTTTAGTAATTTAGCAGAATCTTATCCAGAGTGACTTAAAGTGCATGTATTTTAAAAGAGTCAGGTGAAACAACCACACAGTTTAGTAGTAGGTACATTCTAATCACTTAATTTGATTAGAATTAATTTGAGTGCTGGAAAGAAGACCATCCAAATAATATATAATATAATATAAAACCAAAGACAACAGAGGTGGTGGTGGCAGTGGAACCTGTTCCAATCCAAATTCCAATTACGTTTTGCCAACTTCAGGTGCTGATGTTAATGTCGTGATAAGAGCAGAGGATTATTTTTTCTGGCAAGGAACCTTCGCGTGACCTTAGACAACACCCTGCCATTCTTCGCGAAAATCAAGGAGGTGACTCACTCCTGCAGGTTAATTCTCTACAACATTCATAGAGTACAACCTTACCTCACACAGGAACTGGCGCAGGTACTAATCCAGGCACTTGTCATCTCACGTCTGGACTATTGCAACTTACTGCTGGAAGGGTTCAGCCATGTGCTACCAAACCCCTGTAACTTATCCAGAATAGTGCAGCCTGGTGTTCAACCTTCCCCCATGTCACCCTGCTCTACGTTCACTCCACTAGCTTCCAGTTGCCATTCACTAGATGACCATGGTACTTGCCCACGGAGAGTTGGGTGGTGGTTCTGTAAGTCTCTCTGGAATATAGTGTCTGATAAATTAATACAATGTGAATGTAAGACATCTAAATGTGTTTTGTTGCATGGAGGTGAAATCTAATTTTAGTTTTGGAGACTTGGTGGCTCTAATATTCAACCAACTTCTGCTTCTGTCACTGGTCAACTGTGATCAATGGAGATTTTGTTTTGGTTCTCGAACAGTCTCACTGTGAATGGGGGCCAAATGCACTTGCATCCTCTTCAATGGCAGGTTTATTACTGCTCCATTTGATTAAAATCTCTTCTTTATTGCCCTGATTGTAAATATAGATATTTTTATGAGGTTTCTTTTTTATATACATTTCCTAATTTATCTAATGTAATCTGTCTTCTCTGACTTTCTCCATAATAGATGTTGTGTATTCTCTGACTTTGTGCATGTTGGTAGATGCTGTGTGTTCTATGACTTTGTCCATATTGGAAGATGCTGTATGTTCTATGACTTTGTCCATGTTGGTAGATGCTGTGTGTTCTATGACTTTGTCCATATTGGAAGATGCTATGTGTTCTATGACTTTGTCCATGTTGGTAGATGCTGTGTGTTCTCTGACTTTGTCCGTATTGTTAGATGCTGTGTGTTCTCTGACTTTGTCCATGTTGGTAGATGCTGTGTGTTCTCTGACTTTGTCCATGTTGGTAGATGCTGTGTGTTCTCTGACTTTGTCCATGTTGGTAGATGCTGTGTGTTCTCTGACTTTGTCCATGTTGGTAGATGCTGTGTGTTCTCTGAATTTGTCCATGTTGGTAGATGCTGTGTGTTCTATGACTTTGTCCATGTTGGTAGATGACTAAGGGAGTTTGGCATGAGTGTCATCTTATGATGAACTTGTAAAAATATATATCAGTTGGATATACTTCTTTTACCTGTGGTTAATAAGAATTTCTAAGAGTGCCTATACTCATGACACATTTTTGAGAATTATTCATTATTTAAATTATAATTACTTACATATGGAATGTTTTTTTAAATAGATGTACCTCAACAAAATATGTTGTTCTCATATTTTGAGTTAAGATCAAGCTGATTATGAGCAATGACATTTTTCCATTGCTTTCTTTGCTAATTTTTACCAAGTTAATGATTGCAGAAGGCACTGTATTCTAAGGGCTGTCACTGATAATGCAGTAATGACTAACTTGACTACAAGGAAGTGCATCTTCTCTTTATTTAGTAAGATTCTGCTTGTTTTTGAAGTAGAGGATGTTGTAGTCTTAACCTGTTTAGATGCTTCCCTTATTGTTCTACACCTTTGTTGTAAAAGTACACAGTGTGCTTTAAGAGGAGGAAAAACAATTAAATAAATTTTAGCACTGCTAATTCAGACCCCTCATCTCTTTTTCCAAAGAATGCACATGCGGTTCCCATCTAATGTTAGCAGCACAGGCAGGAGCTGCTTCACTTCCCATAATAACATATTAGCCTTGAAGCCCGACACAAAAAACACCACCTTACGGGAACTGATCAGCACAGGGAGCAAAATCAGCCTAGTCAGTGTTGACTAGAACAGAATAGGCAGGTTGCCCCAGTAATTGATTAGTGAATAATTGGTAGGGTGCCTTTTAATATATAAAATGTATGTATCAATAGAAGGCAAAGTCTTCTAAAAAATGCATGCTCAGTGACAGATATAGTGCCCTACAGAATTATTGGTACCCTTTGTACTTACGAACAAAACAAGCTGTGAAAAAATGTCATTGTTGTTTATCAGCTTGATTTTACACTCAAAAATCAGATGAATGTAACTTTTGAATGTAATTTTGAAAATTCTTCCAAAATATTTTATTTAAAAACATCCGTGCTTCAATGATTGGCACCCCTGCAGTACTTTGTGCACCCTCCTATAGACAAGATGACATCTGTGTTGTCTCCTATAATATCTGATGAAGTTGAATAACAGATAGGAAGGGATTTGAGACTATTCCTCCATACAGAAATTCCCCAGATTCTTCATGGTCCTTGGTCCTCGCTTGTGGACTCACCTCATCAGCTCACCCCACATATTTTCCTATGGGATTTAGATCAGGGGAATGTGATTGCCATTGCAAAAGCATGATCCTATTGCCAGTGAACCATTTTCATTTGTTTTTGGTGGAATGCTATGGATCATTGTCGTGTTGGAAGATCATGGCAGAGGCAGACAGGTTTTGGCCTAAAATGTCCTACGACTTGATGGAGTCCATTTAGCTATGTATCCTAACAAGTTTTTTGCGGTCTTTGGAAGTAAAACAGCCAAACAACATCACAGATCCACCATCAGACTGGACAGCGGAGATTTGGGTTTTTTTTCTGCATGATCATGATCTTTTTACGCGTTTTTTGCCAAAAAGCTAAATTTTTGTGCCATCAGACCACAGAACCTGGATACAACCAACGTTCCAATGACATTTCACAAACTCCAGGTGTTTGTTTGCGTTTTGGTGACACCAGAGGCTGTCTTCTGGCATCCTGTCCAAATAATTAGTAGGCTATCTTTTTATAGCAGTTGCCTGATTTGTGAAGGTCAACAACCTTTTGTCTCATTTCTTTTGTTTGTTCTCTTGCGTTTTCCATGTTGATAGATGAATAAGGGACTTCAGTATGTTTCAGCTCATATTTATACACCCGTGAGACAGGATGTGGTTAGATGCTAACTGCATTTTGTTGTTCTGTACTTGTACTGTTCAATGACAATAAAGTTGAATCTAATCAAATGTCATGGCTGACCGTTTAGAAGTTCCCAAAGACTCAGAACTTTGAAAAGGAAAAATCTTAATCAGAATACATCAGTTCGATTTTGTTTCTAAGATTTTCTTAATATTTTCTAGGGGTGCCAATAATTGTGGCACATGTGTTTTTGAATGACAACAATATTTCTTGATTTTTTAAGTGTTGGTTTGCAAAGTGGTTGCTTTCATATGGTTTTTGAAGTGTAACACCAAGCCGATTAAAAACAATGACATTGTTTCACAGCCTTTTTCTTTCATATTTTCCTAGAATGCCAGTCAATCTGGAGGGCACGGTACATATCACCTATTTGCTTTGCGTGTTTGCCATCCAAAAGGGCTGGGACTTAGTGTGTAGGTCTGACATAGGAACATCAACGTCATGAGGTGTAATGAACACCAGCCACAACCCAAGGCTGGTCTGCATGGAGTTGTCCTGTCATGCTCTCTGTGATCTGTCTGTGACCATGGGCTTGGCTCACTGTAGACAGAGATTAATTACTCTCAGGTCCTGAACCGACAGGCAACCGCAGACTGAAACTCAGTTTAGCTTGTCATGTGAAGAGTTGAGCAAGGCCAATGGGTCCGACCAACCAAACTCGGGTTAAAATACATAAATGTATTATGTATTTTAAAATACATAAATGTATTTTAACCTTTTAAATACTTTGAATGTTTGCTTTAGCCAGGCTGGAGTGCCAGACAAGCAGGGTTTTCACTTTTCTATCGGTTCCATCTATTGCTTCCCTGCAATAGGCAAGGTCAGTCATAGTGGAAGTTCTTTAAATTATTTAAAATAGTATTTGAACCCAGGTCTGCCAACCAGGCCGAGTGCTCCAGAAAAAACGAAGACATTTGTTGGTGATGAGCCCCA
The DNA here is from genome assembly GCA_016801175.1 of Esox masquinongy. NCBI lineage: Eukaryota > Metazoa > Chordata > Actinopteri > Esociformes > Esocidae > Esox > Esox masquinongy. Next base: position 14,991 of record JACXGI010007455.1, read on the forward strand.
TTGTATCCTCCCCTTCAGACGCCCCCCCCCAGTCTCTTGTCATCTGTGTTTGGTTACAGAAACATGATCGCCTTCCTTCCACTCCAAATGCTAACAAAGGTGATAAAGCAGATAATTGAAGGGCTGGTTAATCACTGTTTACTCAGAACCATGTAACATGTTGTTGGGCTCAACTTCTTCACACAGCATCCTGCTAGATGTCTCAGTGGAGACGCGCACTCACTCACTCACTCACACACACACACACACACACCCCACACACACACACCCATTCACTGCTTAACACAGCATCCTGCTAGACGTCTCAGTGGAAAATACGCGCACACACACACTGCTTAACAGAGTATCCTGTTAGTATCCACCCACACACTGCTTAACAGAGTATCCTGTTAGTATCCACACACACACTGCTTAACAGAGTATCCTGTTAGTATCCACCCACACACTGCTTAACAGAGTATCCTGTTAGTATCCACCCCCACACTGCTTAACAGAGTATCCTGTTAGTATCCACCCACACACTGCTTAACAGAGTATCCTGTTAGTATCCACCCACACACTGCTTAACAGAGTATTGGCTGACTGTCTGGTTGGATGTCTGACTGACTGACTTGCCTTTTAACCTACTTGTAGACTGCTGAGGGACTGACTTGTCTAACTAATCTCGTTTGTAGAAACGTCCACCCCAGGTTTTTGGAAGGTCTGATGGAATACTCAAATCAAATCACTTCATTTTCCAAAAAGAAAGTGGAGAGATATTCTTGTTGTGATAGGCTTTGGTTTAAATGACTTTGTCTAATGACCAATCATGGCCTGCAACAACTTTCCCACTGCTCTGTCATGACGTTATAACCTTGATATGGATCAGCTGAACATACAGACAGTCAATCAAATTCATTTATAAAGCCCTTTTTACAACAGCAGTTGTCACAAAGTGCTTTTTCAAAACATACAGCACAACTGATAGTTACTGCTCTGAGTCAGGGCAAAGCAAGGCAGTTCTCTCTTTATTAAAACTTGTTTATTGTGATAAAAATGTTGTAGCTTATTTGCTGATTAGTTTCTGCATAATTATGACGTGGATGTTTCAGGCTAGACTGGATGTAATTAAAGTGTATGATCAGAAATACAACGCGATTTGATGTCCTGCTACTATTCTATAATATTTTCATTAGCTTAAATCAAAACATGACCAACTCTTAACTCTGTTAGGCCACTCTCGTAAAATGATACAGCCACTCCCTGAAGGCCAACTTTAAATGGTTGTTGTTTCAGGCTCATATGTGCTTTCCACAGTAGCCTGAAAGAGAGGGTTAGACCTTGCTGGCTGGCTGGCTGCCTGACTGGCTGGACCTTTATACAGACCCCCAAAAACTGTTGAATATTTGTTGTTTAGTCAACAAAAGCATGGTCAAAATGGAAATCTTTTCTTGACATTATGCAGTCATGTTTTAATGTAACAACGGTATGAAATTACAGTTATTTTTAAATACCATCTGCTTTGGGGCTTTGTTGTGGTGAATTTTGCAGTGTACAAATTATTTTGTTTTGACCATCTGCTCTGAAAAAAGCCCAATGCTAAATGTAGTTGCCTGCCCCTTCTACAGAGCCACTAGGCAGATGACCAGTGCGTGTACACACAAAAGACTTTAAACCTTGCGTGCAACACGGTAAGTCCATTCCAAGGCTGAACATGGAAACACAATCATCTTTCGATAAACAAAATATTGAGCAACAGTTTGACTTCGTGTGTGTGTGTGTGTGTGTGTGTTTGTGTGTGTGCGCGTGTGTGTGTGCGTGCGTGCTCATTTACTTGCAATAATTTACAGCCAGCCTGACAGGCTTAAATGTTTACCTTGAAAACAATTACAGCAAAATATAAAAACATTATGCCCCACACCTCTACAGAAATTAAATAACTTTGCCATTGCACTTTTTTAATTGGTATCTGGCCATTTAAAAAAGGAGTTCCAACACACCAAATCACACAGCAAATTGGGCATTTCTTTGGTCACCATAAACGGTGAATGAACAGCGCTTTGTAGGCGTGGTCGTACCAGTTGTTCACGTGTGCAGAAATATAGTATTGTATTGTTAATGTAAACATGCATTTCAGTTGCGTGCAGTAGTTTAATATATTACAACTATTTGGCGCACGTGCAGATTCCTATAACTACAACGGGTTCCAGGATTGTGTGAGAAATGTAAGCAGGGTTGATAAATGTGGCCCCAGGTGGACACACGGAGAGACACATACTCAGTTTGTTTGTGTGCGTGTGCGTGTGCGCGTGCGCATTGGGGGTGGGTGGGGAGACGTAATCTATGATCTCCCCTTCTCAGACCTGGCGCTGCCTGTTCTCCTGCTCTCCTTCCTTTCTCTGTAGAT
>JACXGI010007455.1:17476-37447 GCA_016801175.1 Esox masquinongy
GTGTGTGTGTGTGTGTGTGTGTGTGTGTGTGTGTGTGTGTGTGTGTGTGTGTGTGTGTGTGTGTGTGTGTGAGAATGTGCTAGCCTTCCTCTCCTGGCCGTTCCCTGTCTGCCCTCTTCCTTCCGTCCCCACAGGCTCAGATTCAGCCCCCTCCACCTTCTCTCCTGCTGCGCGCGTGAACCGCGTTTCCTTTAGCCCGTCTGTACCTGGTTCCTTGTGTCCTTGCTGAACGATACCTGGAGCATAGCTCTCAGAACCAGGGGCTACAGTCGGGTTCTGTCCGGCTGAACATAGTGGCAGAAAGTAAAAGCCCATCTGGTTTACCCTAGTGCCCATGCACAGACGCAGGCTGTTATTGTTCTATACATTCTCGTCCTGGCTGAGTGTCTGGGATCTCCCTCTCTCTGCCGTGGTATTTCACAACAGGGGTTTTCACACGATGACAAGGGGTTACAAAAACAATCCTGCCTCGCCACCACTCCCTGCCCCTACACCTTTCTCTCCCTGAGAGTTGTAGGCGCACACACAGGACACACAAGGGCACACGGAAACACACACATTCACCTGGCTTCTCCTGCAGTAATCCCTGGTGATATTTATAGCCCGGCACTCAGGAGGGGAGATGAGTATCTGCTTCCACCCGGGCCCGGCTTGGGAAGGCCAGCATCTCTGCAGCTCTAGCTTGTTGACTCTGTCACAGTGTGGAAATGCAGGCTAGCTCGAATGACACTGATAAAGTCCCTGAGGATCAGATAGGGCTCTGCTATGGACAGGCAGAATGTAACTACTGTTTGTTGTTCTTGGAAGCGGCTTAGTTTCAGACTAATGGCTTCTGCAGAGCAATGTGGTCCAAAGTTCAAGTCAAACTAGTGGACCGGGGTTCCTGGGTTGACAGGATATACCTATAGGCAAATTTCTTACAGATTGAGAGATAGCTAATGATGACCGTTCCTGCAGGTGGTGTTTTAATTTGCAGTCAGGTAGGAAACAGGAATGGTTATGCAAAACCTGGTGCCTGTTGATTGTTCAAGGTTTGTATTGTACACATAGTTGACATTGTGTCTGGGCACCAGTGGGTGTACGGAAATATAATTAATCAGTCGTATGGTGATGACTGAAATGTGTTTGTGATCAAATTACACATTTCGAAGAAGTTGTCAAAATCCAGGCCCTTCCTGCTGCTGTAGCATTGCTCAACTGCATCTCCTAATACCCAGAGCCCTCAGTCAGAAAACAACACGCTACAGTAGATGGAGGACGAACAGGAGCTGTGGTATTAAACAGAGGGGTATTAAAGACATCACTCATCCCCACTAAGTCACCGGTCTGTGGTTTCACTGTGGCTACACTGGAAATCCATCACTTACAATCCATATTAATTAAACATACGGCTCAAATGAGCCCCGGTGCAGCTTTCACCAACCGGAGCGTTGATCAGAATCTCGTAGGGTGCGTCCCTAAACCCTTCACCCTAATAAAACCTACACCCTACACAGGGCACTGCTTTGGACCAGGGTCCATAGCCTCAACTGTGTATGCTTCCACCGAAACAAAACCCCAAATAATCCTAGCTAAGCGTCATCATTACAGGGACGAGGCCAGCCGGAGGAATCCCAGGGCTTGTGGTTGAAAAAGGGAAAAGAACCAGAGCAGACTTGGCTGAAGGTTTGGAGCATTGTCTACATTCCTCCTGGTCTCTGTGTCTCCCCCCTCTTCTCCACCCCCTGTATGGTTGTAGGATACACTAACCTCGGCATGGCTTCGCCTCCTCCCTTTCTCATTTGAGTTAATGGAGAAGCTGTCTGTAGCCTCTCCAGAAAGTCCATCATCTCGTCACGCCTGCCTCTGTAAAGACAGGTAGACAGTGTGTGTGTGGACAGTCTCTAGAACCTTCTTAACCACTCCTGCGATCTACAGTTACCTATTACATTTTTTGGGGGGGTTATTTATTGGCAATTCTGCTACATGGGGGATTAACAGCAGAAATGTTCTTCAAGGATGAATGAAATTGAGTTGTCTTCTTACTCTTTGGGCTGTGGGTGGTTGGCTCTACCTATGGAGGGCAAGCAAAGCCGAGAGAACAAAAAACATGTCTGGTGATTAACTTTTTCTGAGTGTGAGCCACCCTGACAGATCGAATCTAAACCTTGGTTGGCCCTCATTATTTCTCTTGGCATGCAGAACCTGGGTAGAAGGGATGCATCCTGCATGTACAAAAACGTTCTGTACTGAAATGTACTGTATTGCACACCACTGTGGCAGCAAACAATAGTTTGCTTGAGGGAGAAGAATACGGAAAGGACAAACAAATGCCTGAAAGGGACATACATCACCACGACTACACAGTAGGTCAGCAAGATAAAATGTAACAAAAGCCACATAATTACAGTTAAATTAAGCAAGAATATAGAAGTTCACAAAGCATGGACTAATCGGAAAAGCTATACTCTAACATGATGACCGACAGGGGTAGTACCTCAGACAATATGATATAATATGACACACAGTCCTGATCGATGGGATTCTGTGGTCAATCTATAGAGAGAATTGATGGATGGATTGAAAGACAGACTGGAGGGATGAGAAATAGATTAAGCTATTGATGGATGGATGATAGAGAGGGGAATGGATGGGCGGAGGAGAGTGCGGGGGAGTTATGGATGAAAGCGGGGTGTGGATAACAGAGCAGGGGATGACGGATGAGAAAACAGGGTATGGATGGATGAGAACGTTGAATATGGATGGATGAATGAGAGAGCGAGGGTGGATAGATGGATGAGAGAGCGGGGGTGGATGGATGGATGAATGAGAGAGTGGGAGTGGATGGATGAGAGAGAGAGCGGGGTGGATGCATGGATGAGAGAGAGAGCAGGGGTGGATGGATTGATCAATGAGTGTGTGCGGGGTTACAGATGGATGATGAATGAGAGAGCGGGGGTGGATGGATGGATGAGAAAGTGGGGTATGGATGGATTGATCGATGAGAGTGTGCGCGGTTACGAATGGATGATGGATGAATTGGAACCGCTGTGGATGACAGGCCATAGCCAGAGAGCGAGAACCACCAATAAACACTGACGGGTGTAATACCTTCACAGGCCAGAGCCAGTTGGGCCATCTTGGAGAATTGGCAACTGCCAAAACATACTGGCGGGCGCCGGCTGTTTTCTGGCAGGCGCCTGTCTTGTGGTGGACGCCAGTATTTTGTGGTTGGCACTGGTCTTTTGTGGCGTCTGGAGGGAGAGAGAGATATGTTAGAAATGGGAACTGCCAATACACACTGGCTAGTTTAGCACCTTGACATGCCATAGCCAGTGGGCTGATCTTGGAAACCTGCCAAAAAACTCTGACTGATGGAATAACTCGTACGGACGTGGAGGGGCTGCCGGGTTTAGTACAGCAGCGATTATTAGTCCACTGTGATTTAGCTTGACTGAGTCACGAAAATTTGGTGTTTTGAATAGAGTCCGTAGACCAGGCAAAAAACTTGATTAGAAGTATGTCAGCCTTAAGACCGCATTGTTTTCCTGTAGTGCTGTGGACAAAGGTATTATAAGTGTTACGGGCTGTGATTGTAACTTGTACATCCATCTTTAGGACTACCCCAAGAACAGACACCCTGGCTGGAGCCGAGGCTCAGTGGCATACCACGCAGGTGAGTCTGTGCTCTACGTCATCATTTCTCTGTGCTCTACCTCATCATTTCTCTGTGCTCTACCTCATCACTTCTCTGTGCTCTACGTCATCACTTCGCTGTGCTCTACGTCATCACTTCTCTGTGCATTACATCATAATTTCTCTGTGCTCTACGTCGTCATATCTCTGTGCTCTATGTCATCATGTATCTTTGCTCTATGTCATCATTTATCTATGCTCTTCTAGATTCAGGTAAGAATCTACCTGTGTCACGTGTATCTTGCTGCGTCTGTTTCAGTTCTACTCAGAGTTTGCACGCACCCGTGTCTAAACATACATGGTTTGAGAGATGCAGTCGCTGGTTTGTCTTAGTGTGCGTAGATACATTGCTAAATATCAACTGTACTTCTACAACAACATAACATTTTAATATCACCTGATGAAACTTGATTGACCCTACATCGTCATTTGCTCTGGTTGCCTGATGACTGCATCAGAGTGAGGCTGAAAGAGCGGTGGTGAAGTCTTCCCAGTTGTGCAGTGGTTGAGGACACCCTTTAGAAGCACCGAGCTGACCACCACAGCCTTGGCCAGCATTACTAAGTGAGCTGGGGGAGGCATCGTCAGCATGGATTTCTCGGTCTTGCTGTAGCTGTTCCCTCAGACGGCTTGGGCGCCCGCAAAGCTAACTGGTCATCGAGTGAGAGTGACCTGCTATATGCACCACCTTGCACTTCATCACCTTTTCTCAGTGCTCTTCATCATCTGTTATGTCCCCGTCATCTTTTCTCAGTGCTCTTCATCATCTCTTATGTGCTCTTCATCTTTTCTCAGTGCTCTTCATCACTTGATTTCTGTCTTGCCTCTCTCCCCTGCTCCCGGACTGCTTACTGCTTAGCTAATTCCCTGACTGTGGCTTCTGGCCCAACTTGTATTGCCAGGTCTTAGATGTTTCCTGTGTATATTTTTGATAGACGCAGTTTCAAGCTACGCATCTGTGGGCACCATCTCTCCCATCCTGGAGCAGGACATGAAGCCGGAAGTTGAGGGCAGATAGACTAAGATCACACAAGGTGATAAAGGAAACAACAGAAAGCTTCTGAGGAAGAAAGGAGAATGATATCTCTTTCCCTAGGGAGTTATCTGGCTCTCCATCCAATCTGAGAAGCCCTTGTATTTATGTTGCCACAGTTGCATAACTGCTCAGTGTGTGACCCTTTGTGATGCACTGTAAACCAACCACTGCCATCTCCGGGCTTCCAGGCAGCTGCTGTCTCAAAGTTGCAAGCGTCCCGCTACTATCTGTCCATGAAGATTAGCCATCAGGTGCTACTAGGTCTGATTACTGTGTAGTAGATCTACCGGAATGTGTCCGAAGGACCTCACAGGGGCCTGTCTGAAGGACTTCACAGGGGCCTGTCCGAAGGACCTCTCAGGGGCCTGTCCGAAGGACCTCACAGGGGCCTGCCCGAAGGACCTCACAGGGGCCTGTCCGAAGGACCTCACAGGGGCCGGTCCGAAGGACCTCTCAGGGGCCTGTCCGAAGGACCTCACAGGGGCCTGTCCGAAGGACCTCACAGGGGCCTGTCCGAAGGACCTCACAGGGGCCTGTCCGAAGGACCTCAGTGTTAAAGACATCATAGTTAAGGGGTTATAGACAGGGTCAAAGCCATGTGACATGCATTCCAAGTTAGGGTGCATCTAAAATGGCTTCCTCTTCTCAAATCCTGAGCACAGTACTACACTACTTAAGTCCACTAAATAGGCAACATAGTGCATTAGAGGTTTAGAAATGTACCTTTTTTTTATGGAACCTTACTGTTTATTTTTCCCACCACCTGACCATCGCCCTTAACATGCATCCAAGATGGCACCTTGTTTCCTTGTACACAGTTTGTTTTGACAGAACCCTAACAGGCCTTTGCCGGAAGTAGTGAACTGTTAAGGAGGCTAGTGTTGTGTTTGGGGCGCGGCCCTGGTAAGGCTGGAGATGATACAGCTAGCACTAGATGAGGGATGGTTTGGGCCACCACAGTTAAGTTACTGTGCCAGTCGGTCCCACTGGGTTCTGCATGTGGGCTCTCTGGTTTGGCCCGCTTATGGACGACGCCACAAGAATTTGCACGCCCCAGCACAGCTCCCCATTAATCTTATTTGTTAGAGACAAAAATTATGTATGTGGTTTTCCACACTCCGTCTGAGGTTTGTTTTCCCATGCTTGGGTTCACAGTGGCTCCCATCCAGCTGCTTCAGTTCACATCAACAGGACTCTTACTACCCATTATGGGCTGTACCAAATAGCAGCCTATTCCCTACTAAATGCACTATTTTCTGTCAAATGTGTGGCATTATGCATGGAAAAGTCGCCATTTGGGACACGCTGCAGATAAACAGTCCTCTCGGTCCTCCATCCATCGGCAGTGGCTCTCAAAAGTATTCACCCCCTTTTGACTTTTGCATTTTCATTCGTTTTTTTTTTTTGCCACTGATCAACACAAAGAAAGTCCATAATGTCAAAGTGAAAAATGTAATCTACAAATTGTTTTAAATTAATTTTTAATACAAAACAGAAAAATGTACATTTGGTAGAGGTTCTTTGGCAGCAATAACAGCCATGAGTCTATTTGGATTAGTCTATACCAGCTTTGCTCATTTGGACACAATAATTTATGCCCATTCATCTTTGCAAAATAGCTCCAGGTCCATCATGTTGGATTGGGACCTTTGGCAAACAGCAATTTTTAACTCTTTCCACATATTCTCTATTGGATTGAGGTCCGGACTTTGACTGGGCTACTCCAGGACATTGATCGTTGTGTTTTTAGCCACTCCAGTGTGGCTTTGTCTGAATGTTTGGGGTCATTGTCCTGCTGGAAACTGTATCTTCTCCCAAGTCCCAGGTTTCTTGCAAACTTCAGCAGGTTTTCTTCCAGGATTTCTCTGTTCTTTGCTTTATCCATTTTGCCCATCTTCTCAAGCTTTTAAACCCCCGATGCATAGAAGCATCCCGATATCATGACGCTGCCACCACTATGCTTCACGCTAGGCATGGTGTTCTCAGGACGCTGTGTGGTGTTATGCTTGCGTAAACATTGCGCTTAGCGTTGAGGCCAAAAAGCTCTATTTTGGTCTCATCCATAGAATCTTATTCCACTTGGTCTCAGAGTCTCCCACATGCCTTTTGGCATACTTTAGGTGATATTTTATGTCAGTTATTTTCTTTTTGCCAATCTCCCATAAAGGCCTTTTTTTTTGAAGAACCCGGGCTATTGTTACAATATGCAATGTCTCCCAGCTCAGCCGTGAAAGACTCTAACTCATTTAGAGTTGCCAAAGACATCTTGGCGGGTCTCCCTGACTAGTGCCCTTCTTGCCCAGATATTCCTTTTCTGAGTACAGCCGGTTCCAGACAGATTCTCAGTTGTACCGTATTTTCTCCATTTCTTAATAATGGACTTTATGGTTCTCCAGGGGACATTCAGTTCCCTTTAAATGTTCAAATATCCTAGCCCTGATTGGTGCTTTTGAAGAACCTTATTTAGGATTTGCTTTGAATATTCCTTCGTCTTCATGATATAGTTTTTGTTAGGAATTGTACTAAACAATTCTGGGACCTCCCAGAGACAGGTGCATTTCAGCTGAAATCGTGAAACACATCGATTGCACACAGGTGGACTCCATTCAACTAATTTTGTGACTTCTAAAGACAGTTGGTGGCACCACAGCTCATTCAGTAGTCATAGCAAAGGGGTACATACTCACGCAATCAGTTGTTTTCTATTTTATATTTGTAATTAATTTAGAACAATTAGTGGATTTTATTTTTCCCTTTTTTGTGTTGATCAGTGGCAAAAGAAAATGTTGAGAAGTCCACCAGGGGCGAATGTTGAGCCTGCACTGGTTTGTCCCCACAGCTGTCCGTCCACCCAAATCTCACCCCGTCGGACCTGGTCGTAACGTGTGGACTTTAAAGGGAACAGGACGGCATTTGGGAATCAGTCCATATCTGTTTTTATGTTCTCCCCGGCGTTCCGGAGGGCGAGTGCCCGCCAGCTGCCAACGTCTCATATCGCTCATATCAATCACAAGTGTTGATGTTGGCATGTGGGCGCAGGTGGTGGCAAGGGCCTCCGCTCGCTCTGTTGCCACATGATGCTGCGTGCCGGACGGCCCGCGGACCCTCTGCTACAAGCGGGCTGAGACACATCGAGCTGTTAGGTGCGTGCACGTGCTGTGTATTATCGGGGCGCCGCTATCAAGACGAGTTAGTTAGGCAGTAGCTCAACGAGCCTCATTAACCGCGTTGGCTCAGCCGGGACGCAATCACTGCGCAGCCCTATCGCAGCTCCTCATCGGTGACTTGCGCGCTAACACTCAGCACCAGCACCAGGCCCTTCAAAAGCCGACGCTAGCTTAACGCCACCGCTTAGTGTCTTTTAATATCCCTGGCAGAGGCCTCCACCCTGCCCCACCATCATTCACCAAGGAGCTGGCACAGGCTCTACCTAACCACCACGGCACAAGCGCCACTTGTCTCTGGCACAAGCCTCACCCACTGCCACCGCCCTGCCTTCCTGGGGCCGACGTTATCGGTAGCACCGCTATGCTTACCCACCTTCTGAGAATGAAACCCACCACGTGTATCTTCCAGGTCGCCGTGGTGTTAACATTCACACACAGTCTACAGTAGCTGTTAATGTCGTTCTCGTTCGAGGAACCGGTTGAGTCAAAGTTCCCTTGGCCAGGCCACGGAGGAATTCACTGTTCAGGGAAGCCCCCGTGTTTTCCAGACATACGCACTCTCCAATTACGAACGCCAACTGGGCGCGTGACCAGAGAGGTTCTCGCCTCTCTGCTCCTCCAGTCCATCCAGCCGGATCTCAACCAGATCTCAGCCAGATTTCCTGGCGTGGCGAGCGGGTGTCTCAGGTGCGAGAGATCCTTGCCTTTTTCAGCCGGAGCCCGTTCTCCGTCCACGCTCCACACCTCTATTTTTAGCCGCGCTCCTCCCTGTCCTTCTCCCCTCCTCCACTCAACTCCTCTCCCCTCTCTTAACCTGATTCAGTGTGTTACCATTGTTTGTTGAGTGTTGTGACTAGGGCCGGCATGGGAACTCTAACGATACTGTCTCCATCTCCTTCCACCATCCCGCGCGCGCACACACCTTCTCTCTATCTCAGATAGATTGCTTAAACAGTATCCTGAGCTGGGGACAGCTCCCATGGCAACTATACAAATATTTACCAGCAACCACACCGCACACATCATAGAGTATCATGTCTGCAGGCTACCTTTAGCAATGTTTTCTCACTCTCTTTTTCTCTCTCTCTCTTTCTCTCTCTCTCTCTCTCTCTCTCTCTCTTTCTCAACTTTTTTCTTGTTTTGTTGTTTTTCACTAGAGAATGTATTTTATTTTGTAGGTAGGTGTAGCGGAGCCCTGTTCTCATGTCCATGGAACATTAGGATGCTTCAGGAACATTTCCTCAGGCTAATCGTCATACACGGTTTTCAAAATACGTCCCTAAATCCATAATGAGTGGGGAAATGTTAGAGCATCGTGTGCTAGAGTTACCCTGCTGTTTACCCATATTATCGTAGCCTTCTTGTAGATCTCCTGAAGAGTTTCATGTGAAATCCTGCTGCAGATGTTTCTAGCACCCTGAGTGGGGTTGGTAAAAAAAACCAGAAACTTCAAGTGTACAATCTGTTTACTTAACTTATTTTTCCGTTGATTACCTGATGTGGAGTCCCTGCTCAAGCATTTGCGCCTGCTACGCTAGTTTCTGATACTTTTGTCACTATTTGTGTGTTTAACGCACTTAGCTTTTTTTACCACAACACTCATCACAAAGTGACTAGACCCCCCCACTATTATTGTTCTTCTTCCTTTCTCTCCCTCTCTGCCCCTCTCTCTCTTCCTTTGTCTCATCTCTCTTTCTGTCAGATGATGGTAAGATCTTTCGTGGCAGCGGAGTTGGGGAACCATTTGGTCCTCGCTGTTTGCAGGGTGACATGATGGGCTGTGGCATCATTTTCCCCCGGAACTACATCCTGGGTAGTGAAGGTGAGGTCAATAAGACAAGGACTACATCCTGGGTAGTGAAGGTGAGGTCAATAAGACAACGACTACATCCTGGGTAGTGAAGGTGAGGTCAATAAGACAAGGACTACATCCTGGGTAGTGAAGGTGAGGTCAATAAGACAAGGACTACATCCTGGGTGGTGAAGGTGAGGTCAATAAGACAAGGTCTACATCCTGGGTAGTGAAGGTGAGGTCAATAAGACAAGGACTACATCCTGGGTAGTGAAGGTGAGGTCAATAAAATGAGGACTACATCCTGGGTAGTGAAGGTGAGGTCAATAAGACGAGGACTACATCCTGGGTAGTGAAGGTGAAGTTTAATAAGACGAGCATGTTTTCAATTAAATATCTTTATGGTTCTGAATGTTTATTTTAGATGAAGTTTGTAATGTCACTCTCCATTTTCGATTGTGAATGGTCAGTTCTTATTATCGACTTGACAGTCCCTCCCTTTAACCTTCAGATGTGACGTAGCACAAGGAGGAAGTACTGGCACTTGCCCGAGTCAAGATGGAACAGTGATTAATTAAGCTGCTTAGGGTCAGTTAGTGATACGTTGATGTCATTTGATTATATCTTTTTAAAAGTTAACATTTGTCCATTTGTGGTTTGTCCTCTGATGACGTAGATGATTTGGACCTCTTGGAGGTGCAGCCGAGGCAGGTCCAGAAGCGCATCCAGAATGTTCTGTACCTGAATGATGATGATGATGATGAGGAGGAGGAGGAGGAAGAGGAGGAGAGGGACGAGCAAGATCAAGAGCATGATGGCAGGAAGGTCATGGTTAGGGCATTTCATTGGACGCACGCACACACACACACACACACACACACACAGAACACCATACAGTGACATCCTGACTGGTGGCCGTTCCACTCAGAATGTGGAGACAGATGTGGTTTTGCGGCGGGATCCTGTTGGTTTTCCGTTATCATGACTGACTGTGGATGCAGGAATGGTGAAGTGGCATTGTTTACCCAGACCTCACGTCTCACACGGCAGCTGCCTGGCCCCGGCCTCACTGCTGCACTGTGCTGGGAGGGAGCGGTCGGTGACATGTCCCAAATGACTCCCTTCTGCCCCATCTTTACCAGGGCTCTGATCAGAAGTAGTGCGCTGTGTAGGGAACAGGGCCCCATTTGGGACGCTGACTTTGTGTACTGTTGTTGCAACCCTAGTGTGAGAATAGAATAAGCCAAGTCATAATCCAGGAATTTGTCAATATTTATTCACATTACCCACAAAGCTTGCTTTGACATTACAGAACACCTTGGCACTGCAATGACACACACACACACACACACACACACACACACACACACACACTGGAGTCACTAATGGTGTAATAATGTCATAGCTACATGTGAAAAGCAATATTGACATAATTCTGACATTTGATGTTATTAATCAAATACATTAAACTCAATAGGCCTTCATTTAAAGAGTTGCTTCACTAAAGGTTTCATATGTGATTTCAGTGAGTGAGTGAGAGAGAGAGAGTGTTGTTCAGAGATGTAACTCTCTCCACAGTAACTTTAGTCAGTGCCTTTGTTCGCCACCTTGTGGTTCTGCAAGTGATTGTGATGTTCTACCTATAGTTGAACGCACTAAATGATTACAAGGCCAGGATTAATTTAAAGGCTTCCTGTCAGAGAAATGCCTTAGAAAGGGGCATTGGCAGTATTCTACAATGCTCCTCTGATTGATTCCTGCCCTACAGAAGTGCCGGCTTAATCACTTAATCACAGTGTGAATCTGGTCAAATGCAGCCAACCTGACTGTCTTTATGGCGCCACCCTGTGGCTTTGTGTTGTCTCAGGTGTTCTTCACTCGGAACGGGAAGCTAATGGGTCGCCAGGAGGTGACGTTGCCGCCGGGCGGGTTCTACCCTACCGTTGGGATGCTCAGCAGCGGGGAAAAGGTCAGAGTAGACCTGCACCCCCTCAGTGGATGAACTTCAGCGACCTGCATAATGGAAGTGGATGAAGTAAGGCCAAGACCCAGCAACACATCACTGCATTCTTCATCACCTGATGCCTAACAAGTGACCGTAATCAGACTTCAGTGGAGTTCAGAGGATTAGTGAAACTGGGGCCAGCATTTATTCTCTGGCGTGTTATAGTGTAGAGCACTGCAAATGACTTTTAAGGAATTTACCATGAATTTGATTGCTGCAAACATCTGGTGAGGTACCTTTTATAAGCGGTAGAGTCATTATGCCTTTTATGTAACGCATCTTGAATTTAATTCTGATTTTGATCACGAGTCACAGTGATGAGGACTCAACGTGGCTAAACTACCATCAGATCACTGTTGCTAAACTAAGACGTAGTCACTGGTCACTTGGCCTAATTAAGTCTGTAGAGACACGCAATTCTGTGCAATTTGTTGTATCATTTCTCATCTCACCCCCCCCCCCTTCAAACAAAACAGTCAGTACGGTCTGGTCCTGGGCTATGATTTGGTGGAGCCCTTCAAATGTCTGTCATGTGTTCTGGCACTCTTTGTTTATTGTATTTGTCATAGCCCCAAACCCAGCAATGCTCTGTCTAACAGTTCTGCCGGGTCAGAAGGCCTGATGGTGGTTTCTAGCATGGGCACTAGGCATCCCTGTTTCTTCATCGGGGTCCCAAATGGCACCCTATATACTGCACTTTTTTCTGACCAAAGCCCCGCGGTGTGTTGCCTGTTTAAAAAAAGATACAACATCAACATGATGCAAACATTAAAAACATACTAGGCATTTGGATAACAATTCTAACTCCTTCACTTTCCCTGCATTTTGTTGTTATAAACTTAATTTATAATTTATTACATTTATTTTATATTCATATATTTATTATTTTTGCCTTTAATCTACACACAATACCCCATAATAAGAAAACAAACATTTGGCAATGTATACGTTTATACAAAAAAAACCCTGAAATATCTTGACATAAGTATTCAGACCCTTTATTCTGTACTTTGTAGAAGCGCCTCTGGCAGTGATCACATCATAGTAGATTCTTGGTTATTCCTCTACCAGCTTTGCAAACCTTGATTTGGGCAGTTTTTCCCATTTTTTGTTGTAGATCCTACAAATCTCTGTCAGATTAGATG
Organism: Esox masquinongy; assembly: GCA_016801175.1. Taxonomy (NCBI): domain Eukaryota; kingdom Metazoa; phylum Chordata; class Actinopteri; order Esociformes; family Esocidae; genus Esox; species Esox masquinongy. The sequence continues at coordinate 30,297 of JACXGI010007455.1, forward strand.
GGGAGTGTTGGTGAACTGTAATCTTTAAGCCACTCTGCAGATGTTCAATTGCAGGTTTTGGCCGGGCCATTCAAGGACATTCATAGATCTGTCCTGAAGCCACTCCAAAATTGTCTTGGTTGTATACTTCTGATCATTGGTGTGCTGAAAGATGAATATTTTCTCCTGTCTAAGGTCCTGTGAGCTCTGGATCAAGTTTTCTTCAAGGAACTCTGCAATTTGTTCTGTTCACCCTTCCCTCAATTCTGACCAGTCTCCCAGTCCCTGCCGCTGAGAAGCATCCCCATAGCATGATGCTGCCACCTACTTGATTCACTATAGGGATGGCATTAGACAGGTGATGAGTGGTACCTTGTTTTCAACAAAAGTAATTATTGGCATTCAGGCCTGATAGTTCAATTCTGGTCTCATCAGACCAGACATTTTCTTTCCTAATGGTCTTTGAGTCCTTCAGGTGGCATGTCATATGACATTTACTCAGAAGTGTGTTCCGTCTAGTAACTATACCATAAAGGCCTGATTGATGGAGTGCAGCAGAGATGGTTGTCCTTCTGACAGGTTTTCCCATTTCTGAGAGAAACATCCTGAAGCTCTATGGCCATTGGGTTTAAGTCACCTCCCTGATCTCTTGGTGGTTACGAACATCTTCCATTTTACAATGATGGAGCCCACTCTGCTTCTGGGAAAAAAAATTTTTTATAACCTTCCCCAGATCTGTGTCTCGATACAATTCTATCTTGGAGGTCTACTGACAGTTCCTTGGACTTCATGGTATAGTTTTTGCTTTTAAATGCACTTAAGTGTGGGACCTTACATAGACAGGTGTTTGTCTTTCTAAATCATGTCCAATCAGTTGAATTTGGCACAGGTGGACACAAATCAAGTTGTAGAGGCATCTCAGGGATGATAAAAGAATACATCTGAGCTCAGTTTGGAGTGTCATAGCCAAGGGTCTGACTCTGAATACTTCTGTACATGAGTTATTTCAGTTTTCTATTATCAATAACTTGGTACAATTACAGAATGTAACAACGTGATTTTGTTTTGTCATCATGCGGTATTGTATTTGGACTGCAATATTTTTAAATGTTTTAATAAACTAAGTCTATAACAAGAAAATGTAGAAAAAGTCAAGGGGTCTGAATCATTTCAGAAGGCACTGTCTACAAGTCAACTCCCTAAGAAAAGGTTGCAGTTTTCACACAAATGTTCCTAAACTTCACGTTCAGTACTTACTAACCTGTACTTACTAACCTGTACGTACTAACCTGTACTTACTAACCTGTACTTACTAACCTGTACTTACTAACCTGTACTTACTAACCTGTACTCACTAACCTGTACTCACTAACCTGTACTTACTAACCTGTTCGTACTAACCTGTACGTACTAACCTGTTCGTACTAACCTGTATGTACTAACCTGGATCTGCAAAATCCTTGCCCCGGGTTTTGCCAACCGCTACATTACTGTCAGTTTAATACCACAAGCATGTACAAACAGATCTGGGCTAGGTGAGAGTAAAGATTATATTCACCATATCACATGGAGGACAAGTAAATTAATTTAGTGTGTAAATATACACTGTATATGCATGTGCAAATTGTGTACTTGAAAGTAGCCTGCATTTTTTTAGAATGTACTATGTAGGAAAACATTTTTGTACGTTTTCCTAAATGTATCTGTAAATGGTGGTGCGAGAGATGGCTTTAGTTAAAATCCAAAATACTTTGTGTACTGTATTGTTTGTACATGACTCTCTTTGTCACCGTATGCAGATAAATGTGTGCAGAACATTGTTTTCATTGCAATCAAAGATTTTCAGATGAAGTGTACCAGAGATTATCATTATGTTGACAATATCTGCTTCAACAATGTAATTTTGTCACGAGCACTTTAGCAACGTTTCATTACGCGGTGTGATGGTCTAGGCTGCTGCCTCCGGCGCACATGTACAACGGAAGCATGTCTGAATTCTGCCCATGACTTTTACAGTGAAAACTCTAAACTTGATTTTTCTCCACTGCCTCTATCAATAAAGCATACCTTTCTGAATATGATCTGTTTAAAAACGTTTGATTAGGATGTTGCCTGTCTGCAGTTCACAGTGGGACCAGCAGAGGGAAGAGCAGCATCAGTTCAATCTTATCTGGCGGTCCCCTACTTAAGTAAGACTGTCAGCCAGTGGGGGAAGTGACATCACTGAAAGTTACCAGGATTTTGCTAATTTAAACACAATGTTAGAACCTTGCCTTTGTCATGCTTGTTGTCTTAGTAATAAACTCTATGTAAATTAGGGATGTGACAGTGATTCCAAATTATGATGACACCTGAATGAGCTGCGGTGCAACCAATTTTTTTTTAGGAAGTCACAAAATTAGTTGGAGTCCATCTGTGTGCAATCAAGGTGTTTAACTGGACTTGTCTCTGGGAGGTCCCACCATTGTTTTTTTTACAATTTCTATCAAAAACTACATTATGAAGACAAACCACCATTAAAAGGAAATCCGTAATTAGGTTCTTTAAAAGCACCAATCAAGGGTAGGGTATAAGAACATTTCTAAGGCATTGACTATGCCCCTGAAGTATGTAGTCCATTATCTAGAAATTGAGGTAATATGGAACAACTTAAGATGGGGTTTGTGCAATTTTGCAATGAATGGGCAAAATTGCTGTCCAAATGTGCAAAGCAGAGACTTATCCAAATAGACCCTTGGCTATCAAAGGTGCCTCTACCAAATATTGACTAAAAGCGGTGTTTTGTTATTGTAATAAATTGAGAACAAATTTGTAAATTTCATTTTGACAGACTTTCTTCTGACCGGTGGCAAAATGAATGTAATTAACACACCTTATTAAATCGATTTTGATTTCATGTAAAAATAAAACTTAGAAAATTCCAAGAGGGGTGAATACATTTGAGAGTCACTGTAAACTGTACATGATACACCACGACGTAAGTCATTTTGTTTACATTTAAAACAAGGTTTGCCAATTTCAGCCGTATTTTTACGTTGGTCAATCCAAACACTCTTAGTGGTGAGTTAGCCTAATCAGGAATGCGCAATATGTACAGTAATTGGATGACTGTTCATTAACTCGAGGTAAGATGAAATACATTTACAGAATAAAAACTTACGGAGGCTCATTATTTTCCTACAAAAAATCTACAAGTTAGGCTGTTGAATCACAATGCGGTTGGAAAGTAAGTGCAGAATATTGGTAAGGTACTGTAAGCCAAAGCAAAGCTAGCAAACTTCTCTGGTTCTCCGTTCAAGATAGCCATTGTTACTTTAAAAACTTAAAGTTTAAAAACTTAAAGTAACGGCTTCAAGTTCGTTGTCCGAGTTCGGCATTGCATTCGCTCCTCGCTTTCCCCTCCACCTGCGCGCTGGCACTTCGACAGTTTTATAGAGAACGGTACCTTCGCAGATTATGTAGTAGGCCTGATGTTCTGGTTAAAAACGTGTCGTAAACAATTTCAACTATCAGGATATTGAGGAAAAAAATACTATTCGAATAATAAAATCCTTTCCAAAGCTCATCCCTAATGTAAATGTATTAACAGTTACTTCTGTCCTTGATCTGTGTGAATGAGACTGGGAATGGGATGAGATCCCACAGATTGTGTACAACAATTTCTTTATTAAACGATGGTAAAAGCACAATGTATATTCACGATTTTCAGTCTGTATAGTTTGCATTTGTTTGGTTTGTGTCATCTTAGGATGAAAGTTTTCACTAGTCGTTCATTGTGACAAAAAACAGGTTTTCTATGTTGGAATGGTTAAAAACAATGCATGTAGATCACTAATTGGCCAACTCATCTTCAGAATAATGACATATGAGAAAAGCCCCCCCCCCACCCCACCCCAAAAAAAGAGGGACTAGATTTATTATTATACCCTTGTCTTGTCAAAGCAGGCTCATGAGGCACTAGGCTGTTCCACCTATCACACTGCTCACTCAACCAGGAAGTTATCCGGGACATATGCACTTGGAGGAGAACGCTTCCCTGGCTATAGATCACAAATGACCTTGCAGGAGCCCAACCTTTCACAAGGAGTTGCTAGCACATGACACACAAGGCAACCCTGTATGAGTAATCCATCCCACCAACTCCGGCAGGGCTGAGACAATTTGCACTGCTCTTTCTCAGGAGTCTCAGGCACTTTCGGTATGCTGCGACCAGGACATAAATCTGGGTCGGAATGTCACAGATGTCAAGCATTTTTAAGTAGGTGGGAGGTGGATCAAATGGTTTTATTTAATCCAATTTATGTTTCGGCCCAAAAAAGTTATAGAATGAGTCAACGCCTGTTTTTGGTTATAAGTAACAGTATATGAATTTTTAAGAGTTCAATTTTACGGGACAGCTAAAACATTTGCATTAAATGACACTAAACTGATTGGTTTCACTCAATCCCCTGATCTGCTTTTCTATCCAAATGATATGAAAAAATGTAGATATTCTGAGGACGGCCGAGCACATTCCAAATTAGGTTATATTTTAGAGGCACAAATATAGAGCTCAGAGTGAGCTTAACACCTTGCATCACACCAAACACAGACAGTCCCACAGGTAAGACAGAAATAAAGACAAACCTAAAATTTAAACAAAATGGATGGGTGGAAGTTAGTCAACTGATTATAGCTACTAATGTTCTTGGCTTATTAAAATCAGAGTCCAGTATCTTTCAGTCTTCCTCATCTTCCTCGTAGTAGCGGTTCCTCTTAATCATCTCCTCTACCGACACATCCTCTGTCTCCTCGCTGTCCCGAAAGCCCACATCCTGAGACGAGCAGTTAGTCTTGGTTCTGGGCTCTGCCTCAGAAGACAAGGGGGGATTGGCGATATCTGATGAGGCAGCTTGGCAGTTCGGAGAAAGTACAATTTCCTCCTCTTCCCCTGCTCCATCTTCTCGCTCCATCTTCTCTTCTTCCTTTTCTTCCTCCACCCTGTTCTCCTCAGCATCCTGTTCTTGATTTTCTTCCAGTATTTCTTGATAGTTCAAGTTTAGAGGTGCAACTCTCCCCTCCACGTCTTCATCAGAGCAGGTGTGGTCAACCCCAACGCTGTGGTCAGAAGGTGTGCGGTTGTCTGGTGACAGGCTGTCTGGTTGTTCCTGGAGCTCCATGCCATGGTCAGGGCTGGAGAACACTTCCCGTTCTTCCAATGAGCCCATCCTCTGAAGCAGATTTGGCTCAGCATTGGCTGCATGACTTGCAGGGGTGGGAACATGCAAGGGTCTGGCCAGCGAGAATGGTCGGCTGCGCTCCTTGAGGGAGGAGCTCCTGCAGAGGGTGGAGCATTCGTTGGACTCTGGGCTGTGATCGCTGAAGACCGAGTCACTCTCTGGGGGCCACTTGGCACGGGAGGGTTTCCCAGCATAGCAACCATCTGAGGTGGGGCTGGACGCCGTGTTAACCCCCTCTCCATCACCTTCACTGCGGGGGGGCCAGGAGATCTTCAGCCGACGTGTCTCCACTGGCTTGTCTTTCTCTGCTAAGCCCTGGCCGCCAGTCTCCAGGAAGGCTGCCACCACATTGACCTTAGCCAGTGGAGACTCCTCGACCGTTGGGCTAATCAACAGGGTGCCTGTAGAGGCACACTTCCTCAGCTTGTCTTTGGAGAAGGTGGCGGCCTTGGTCGTCAGGTCAGTCCCCGGTTCCTCCTCGGCCCCACTGTCTCCTTTGGTCTCCCACAGTTCCTTGTGGGGTCGCAGGCCAAAGCCCTCATCGTAGTTGCCCTTGGCCTTGAACAGCTGGCAGAAGTGAGGCTTGCAGTAGACCTGGCAGTGCAGAGAGGCGTAGGTACCCAGGCTGACCAGGAGAGGGAGATAAAAGAAGCATTTTTATAAAATCGAGCAGCATAAACTCCAATACTACAACCTGAGGAACAACACAGTCAACCAAACTAACGGTGACGTCGGCGGATGATTAAACGGTGAAAGCAAGCCGGCCGCCCTACCATCCTCTCACCTGAGTTTAGTGTTGCAGTGGAAGCATCTAAAGCAGGTGCTGTGGTAGACCTGTTGGTTGGCTACCAATCTCTCCAGAGGGTAGACCGTCTTCTTACACGACACACAGCTTTCCCGTGCAGGCAAGCAGAAGCTCTGCGTGCGCACAAAATAAACAGTGGCGTTCAAGGCGGTTCAGGAGATGTAAGGATTTGAATGGGTTGTCAATTGCTCTTAAGTCCAGAAAAAAAGGACTTGTGGGACTTACCCTGGTGGCCTTAGACTGGGCATGGTCCTTCTGGGTTGAGGACACAGAGGAGGTTCCAGTACTGGAGCCTGCTTTGATATGAGAAATAAATATCATCACTGTCACACACTGGTCACTAGAGGGAGCTGTTTACATTATAATGTCCAGAAACTAGAACCTCATTTACAGTGGAGGACACAATCAGACACTAATGTAGATCTGGTTAAATTCAGTGTGGGACCAAATGAGTTACCACTGCTGTCTGAGGAAGAGGCTTTCCTACTGTTAGGCTCTGAGTCCGGACCCTGAGAAGAATGGGATAGGGGATGATTTAGGGGTATCACAGAGACAGAGAAAGAGAGAGACATTTTTCTTAACCTAACCCTTAAGTTGTAAATCCCATTTTGCCAAGTGAGGACATATTTTTTTGGGGGGGATTTCCGGTCCTCACACACACAAGCATGCACAGACATCACAGCTCCTCACCATGTCCTCTGGAGGCACGTTCTCCTTCTGTTTGCCACTGTACGTCCCGTTGCTGTGAAGGTCCAGATGGTCACTCTGTCAGACAAAGGAAAACCGGCACGTGTTTTACAGTTTCACAGGGAACCTATACCCAACGCACCCTGGCTTGGGAAATGCAACCACACAAGGCATTGAAGCAGAGAACGAGGAAGTGTGAAGGACAGGTACTCACACTGACTGAAGAAGATATGACCTCGGTTTTAGACACAGCAGCCTGGTACAAGGCCATCCTGTCCCTCAGCGGCATGGACTCCACACTGCCTGCTTCGACTGTGGGAGACACCGCGGACGTTACACACGTGTCAACACTACAGTGGAAAAGAAAGCTAATTCCTATGGTTTTTTTGCTATGGATGACTGATTGATTCTTGACTGACGATCAATGACTGCTCACCTATTACACACACACACACACACAC
>JACXGI010007456.1:0-37347 GCA_016801175.1 Esox masquinongy
GACCCGTCTGACATCTCTCAGGTAAATGTTGTGCTGAAAGACACAGTGCCTTGCCCAGGCTCTTGCCGTGATGGCCAAGCCTTCATCCCACGTCTTGTGGAAACAAGTAGACAAAACTGACTGTCACTGGTTTTCAAGCAATATATGTTTGAAATAATCTTTGATGTGAAACTGATGTACACTCTTCTGGATCTGAGTGGCCTGTTCTTTCTTTCTTGCGCTGACAAACGTAACCATAAGCTACTCACATTTTTGAAAACAATACCAGTGTGAGCTATAACATTGTATTGTTCATTGTCCTTTTGAATCTACAGTGCTGTGTGTACTCATTGCCTCACTGCTTACCATGTAGAGCATGTTGCTGGCTGGTGGATTCACAGAGGAACGGTTGTCATTGTGTATCCTCACACAGTCATTGATGAACTTCTCATCAGTGATGTCAGGAAACGGGCTGTTCTCTGAGGATCCGAAATATGAGCCCAAGCATATCACAACCAGCAGAAATCCCTGCAAATGGGGCAGCCACATGCTTCTTGTAATGATTGAACTAGAACAGGCATCAGATATCTCACATCACTTCTCCTTCTGCAGTAACGCAGCTCGCAGCTGCACATAGGAACTTACACCTTACTTGCAGACTACACCATTGGAGAGTCATAAGGAAGGAAATTGGTGTGATCATCAGGAAGGAAATGCGATGTGCAAATGCTATTGTCAGTGCAATAAACTGACAAATAATGAAGGGAATGCAGGGGTTGGCAACTACATTAGGCCTAGGGCCAAATTAGTTCACAGCTAATATTCTGCAGGTTAGAATATAACTAACACTGCAGTAAATTGCCTAAACTACACATTGATGTAACACGTATTAGTACATAATAAATTTGATGACAGTAAGTTGACATCATTTCCATCTCATTAAACTTTCATCACCAATGCAGGCTGATGATGTGTCAGTGACAGATCATTTCCTAATCAGACCTTGAGCTTCTAGGGTGGTGTTTCCCAATCCTGGTTTTGGGGACCCCAAGAGGTACACATTTTTGTTTTTGCCCTGGCACTCACCCACCTGATTCAAATTCAAAAAGGGGTGTGTCTGCTAGGGCAAAAGAAACGTGCACCCCTTGGGGTCCCCAGGACCAGGAAACACTGCTCTAGGGGGCTATTTGATTCATAACCAATGAAATGGAAATCAACCGACCTTGATCTAAAATCAGTTGTTTTTTAAATCGTTCTGGATGGCTGTGCACCTGAAATTCATTCATTTACGAGACCAAACATACTTATCAGCGGTTTTTCTCTGTCGGCCTAATCGGTTTTATTTCTAAACGGCATAACTAGTAAGTAGAATCTGATAAACACTTTTATTGCTTGTGTATTCATCTGGACAAACAGTGAAACTGTGTAATGATAAAATATTTTACAAGAAATTTTGTTCATATATGTTTTCTTTTCTCATTATAACTTTTGGTTATCCATTTCACTATTTATAATGAGGGTTCATTTGAGACCGCGTCTCGACTTAATGACCCAACAGCGCCCCTAGAGGCACACTATGTGATTAGGAAAAACGATCTGTTTAACATTTTCTAAATAGTGATAATATAAAATAATATATTGATTCGCAACTTAATGTAAAAAAGCCACAGCGTGATGTAAAATGCAAAAAGCAACAAACGGACCGTAACAAACTCCTCGGCTCGGTTGAGCGAGAAAATAAGTGAGCATGTATGGTTACATTACACCTTTCAACTCGTCATTGGCATTATAATGTTTTCGTAAAATATATTTATATAATTGAAAAAATATCTAGGCTATTATATGACGGCGTTTGACGAACTTCAAAAAAGAATCTTGCTGTTTGAATTCCGTTAAAAATCGTTCACGGTTGCACCAATGGATAACTCCGGATGTGGTCGGAACAAACGCTGGAGTTATTCCTTCCTCCAAACAAAACGTTTTATTTGCAAAATATTTTGTGCTTCTATTTGACAATTTCATGTAGGATAAGTAACTCCCGGTGTTAACATTCCGCCAAACACAACGTAAGCTAAGAAACGTTTCGTCAAACAGAGCTGTTATTGGACACATTCAGGTAAGTACCGCCCTGTTTCGGCAAACTGAGCAGAACGCAGAGGGGCCTTCCTGAGCGTGTCCAATAGAAACGAAACATTTATGGTATGAATGATGTCAAACAGCTGTAGGGGTGGGACAGTTTTCATTTTAGTACCGTCTTGAGATAGTTTAATTTTAGGCCTAATAATATCGTTTAGCCCTAGAAAGTGTAAGGATTAGTTGTTGCTGGTTCCAGTTCTTTTTTCGCTGTTTTTGTGCTTTCTGTTTCTGAAGAATATGGTTCTCTCATCGTCCCAACAAGTCGTTTTCGCATTTACGGCGGTGTTATTTGCGTTTGTTGTGTTCCCTAGAATGTTCGGCGTAGGATCCGGAGCGAAGGAAACAAGAGGTTTTGATGCACGCTACAACAGAAAAGGTAGTGTAATATGTTTTAACAACTATGCCAGTTGTCAATGTGTAATACGTAAAGGACTAGCTAGCATATGCAGTGTTAATGTATTGTTGCCGAACATGCCTGTCGATATATATTTTTAACAGTACTATTATCAGTATGGACATTATTTACGACGTGATGTATCTATTTATTTAAGAGTACGCCTAATGGTCACCTGTAACAAGACACCACTGTTTAATCACTAATACATAACTACTAAATCGTAATTTTCTTTCTTCTGTGTAATTTTCCAGCTGGTCCTGGGCCAGGTCCGGCTGCAGTGAGGGGGCAGCCGGTCCACATGAGCTCCGCGGGCGACATGAACAAAGCTCAGACAGTTGAGAACATGCAGCAGATGAAGATGATGATGGAGCAGGAGATGAAGGGTGACAAATACAAAACCAACAGCAACAAGGGCTATGTGTTCACGTTGATGCCTCTTTACGCCATCGGGGTGGGCCTTTTTGCAGCCTACAAATTCCTGAAGGTATGGACTGTAGAACGCTATGCCCCTTTTAAAATACAAGTGTGATGGGGTTGATTGGAGATATGTCTAAACAAACACATAGTTGAACTGAAACGCGAGGAATGTGATTTTTAATCAGAGCAAAGGATATCATTACAGATAAAGCACCCTCTAATGAGGATAGGAAACACACTGTCTCAATTTCTCCATCTCCATTCTATCTCCATTATAATCCCTCCTCTGTCCACCAGATCAAATCTGCAGACGACTCCCAAGCCCAAAAGAACGTGGCTACCAAAGGTGCCAAGAAGTCTGAGGAGACAGGTGTGCCACTTTAATCCATTGACCTACCTTTGTTTATTTCACACATCATGTAGTGGTTCTTTTTTTAAATTGTGGTTCCTCCCTTTTAGAAAATCAGCTCAACGAGCTGGAGCAGAGGCTAGCACAAACAGAGAAGATGCTCAATTCCATTCTCACCCAACTTGACCCACTGACAAGTTGGTAAGTCGGCAAAACCTATAGCCAACTTGCCACGAAGCGCGGAGCTTCAGTTGGTTTTTATCTTACTGTGTCAATATGGTTTTGTAAATGTAACCCAATGTAACTTGAAACCATACATGTTTTTTGTGTCTTAGACCAGTTTGTCCGGATTAGGTTGTAACAGCAGTTCATTAGGTCATGTTCGCCAAACTGTTGACACTACCGGATCTACAGGCTTGTTATCTTAAATACCCTTTGCAATCTAAAATGTAATTTTGATGGTATTTCCCCCAGAATGTATACTTTTGATGACAGTTTCCATAATCTAAGAATGAAATAAACCTCTGAAATTGTTGCAAAATTTGTGGGTCTGGAAACTAGTATTTGAAATATGGTTGGAATGGAGCGGTTAATCAGATTTCTGTTGGATGTTACATTTCAAGAGACCACCCTATTAAACACAAAGCATGGCCTGGTGTTAAAGGCCTAGATTCTCAGTGTGCTCACCTCTTGCTCTTCTGGCCGTTTCTCATCCCCTATAGTGTCAAGTCAGTGGCCCAGGAGCAGAAGAATGAGATCATGTCCCAGCTCCAGTCCATTCGCCACCTGATGAAGAAAAGAGGAATGGACTGTCCCCCTCTGAACATTGAAGGTATGTGTCTCTACTTCACCATCACTGCTGGGGCATGTTCATTATTCATTAACTGATAGAAAAAGACCAAGAGGGGATAACAAAAAGTCTTTAAGTCTCAGGTGCAATTGTCATGGCTGTATATAGAAAAGCATAGCGTTTAAGGAATGGTACTCGCCATTTTGGTTTAACTGTCTGTGTGAATTTGACTAGTCTTGGGTGCATGGTATCTTGGAGGGGTTGCGTAAAAACAGCTTTGCGATCCTATCCTGGTAAAGCTTACCAGAGGCAAGCTGAAAGTGGTGGTTTCGGTTTTCAGGCAGATTTCTTTGTCTGTGTACTACTTGAACCATGCGAGTAGGACAACTGGCTCTACAAATGATCACATGTATTGAATAACACCCTTTTGTGGCCAGTAGCACATTCGAAATAAACAAGATCCGTCGAGATAGTTAAAAGTTTGTCTTGACTGAAAAAAGTGTCTGGTTCATTCCATAAAAACGCCTTGACGTGTGCGCCGTATCTTTACACGACTCGCACACACCTGTTCTGGAATGGGGCGCATGTTTCACGATGGCTCCGGTGCACGGTCGCAGATATTGCCTGTGTCCGTCTTTCAGAGCCGCAGTGCGAGCAGAACCTGGATGACCTCATCGAGTCTCTGGCGGCCCGCGACGACACATGGCCAGAGGTGGCCACCTGTGCCTCGGATGAACAAGGTATCGTCGGGAAAGGGGAGGAACCAGAGCTAGGCCACCGCCCACGGCACCGCTCCAAATCCAAGGACACGTCTGCAGTGACGGGTGACGGAGGGGCGCAGCTGCGTCACACTGATGAGGCGGAGGAGGATGGAGATAAAGATGACTGTGAGCTCATGCCCTCATTGGAGGATTGTGGTGAGACAAACGTTGAGGACATAGTGGTAGCCGAGAGCTTTCCAGAAGAAATACCTGCAACTGGTCTCAGACGACGCAACAGGCTTGAATGATAGGAAGAAAGAGGTTTATTTTTAATTGTACACGAATAAAGCCAATCATTTATTTTAATTAAAAGACTGTCATAATAGCAGTTATGACAGTCTTTTAACTTGGTAATTTATTAAACAAATGCTCATTTTTTTTGGGTTGCAGTTGAATAAGAAAGCGCAGTTACGGATATGAAATGATTTTGTGGAAGGTTGTCATAAAAAGGTCCCCCATGCAATGCTTACTTAGCAAGGCAATGTACCCTACATAGCAAGGCAATGTACCCTACTTAGCAAGGCAAGGTTCCCTACTTAGCAAGGCAAGGTTCCCTACTTAGCAAGGCAATGTACCCTACTTAGCGAGGCATGTGCAGGGCTAGGGCTGGCTCCTCACAAAGAAAATCCCTAAAAGCCGAACTCCAAAAGCCTTTGAGTTGGGTTGAAGAGTTTTCCCTAAACAGGAGGTCGGAGTCCACCCCCCCCCCCGACTTGAACCAACCATTTTTTACTTTATAAACACCTTTTAAATGTTTTTTTCATGTGACTGCTGCTCAGACGCCCTATAGGCTGCCATCTTTTACACTCGTGTCCCTGAAATTCCAACAGCATGACTCCAACGTGTGTTGTTGCTATGCAATCCTGCAACTGGAATCTGTGTGGCACAAAATAGTTCAGATAATTATGTCAAACATAGTAAATTATAAATATCTATATTTAGATTTTTGCACTAAGCTTGTGAACTTGGTCCTGTTTGTTTTGTGTATCTTATGCATGGTTTTATCTCTGCCACAAAAGAGTTTCTGGGTAACAAGTTTGTTTTTACCGGGAGATGACAGTCATGAACGAATCGATAACTTAGACATGGTCTATTGAATTCGCATTCTGATAGTCTTGGTCCCTTTTTTTAGTTCAGATTTTGCTCTGTGTTTAAGTCAACGCAACCTTGTATTCGATTTGATTGTACATTGTCTTTGTTACCTTTTTATGTAAGTCTTTTAATGCGATGATCTGCCTTTGATTGTGGTTGATTGAGCAGTTAGCCTCTGGTTAGCACCAATCCAGTGAAACTACAAGGACACTACAGGCTGTTCATGCGTCAGATCATCTCACCTGTGTGGAAATGGAGCAGTAGCAGTCAAACAGTGACATCACCTGCAGTGACATCACCTGCTCACTACATGGTCCACTAGTTTTGACCAGAGTCCACAGGACTAGTGAGAAGTAGGACACTATGGTGCCATTTACAATAGATTTTTTTGGGGGGGGGTTGTTTGCCTTTTTTCTTCTGTGTTATCAGGGTTGGGGACACAATTTAATTAGAAATTCATGGATGAAGTTGATTTAAATGTAATTTTTGTTTTACAAGTTATAGAGTTGTGGAATTGAATTAATGAAACTGTATGTACTGGAATTTAATTTCAATGTGAAATATTTTGTTTTTCTCATTTAATTTATATTTAACATAGTTGAATAATTAGACTTATATATATATATATTTTTTTAACTCATTTGCAATTCTATATTTTCTAGATAATGGAATTAATGCAGGAATCTCAACTATTTTGTCCAGAGAAAAGATAGACTGTCTGAAAAATTACAAGATTAGCCTGAATTGAATCAGAGACTTATTTGAGATTTTCATTTTATTGAATTTGGGAAATCAACCCCAACCCTGCTTGTGATGATTATAACATAGAAACACTGCAATGTTTGTCTTTGTTTTTTTTGTTTGGTTATTTGTGGTATTTTATTTATTGTGTGTAGCTATGCCCTGGAATATGCATCTGAGGACGTTTGAAATACGGTAGCAAATGCTATGCCTTACCAGAAAATGTACTTGTAATATGTGGTTACTGCTTTTTTTGTGAAAATTTACTATTTCATGATTTTGTTGGATTACTTGATTTGCAGTATATCAGTCTGCCCTCTGTCATACTTGTGGTCGTAAAGTGCATCACGAAGGCACTATATACTGTAATATATAAGAATAAAGTGGACTGCACAGTGTGCAATTGTCTTTTGTATACAGCAGATGGCGCCAGAGGAACACAATACTGAATGTAATTTTGTTTTATTAAACAAAAACAGATACGGGTAGCACAGGGCTTTTTACAGGAAAGTAAGAATGTGTATTTTTCTCAGACAGGACATACAAAAATAGAGTGAAGAAGAAGATCAGAAAGAAATGAGACACAATAATCAAGGTCGGAGACTGGAGACCAGTCAGACATTGTCGTCCAAGATGTTGCTTGTTTAGTGGTCTACCAGTTGAGCCCTGCAGTCAGAATTGCATTACTGTGATTAATCAGAATAATCAACCTTATTCTTTTAAAAAAACAACCTTATTCTTTTAACAACCTTATTCTTTTATCATTCTAAAATCCCTAATAACATATTAAGCTATTATCTAGACATGTAGGCCCAATGTACCCTGCACGTTGGAGCTCAGAATGAGAACCCGCAAGAGTTTTAGTGCCAACTAAGTTTCACAACAAGCTAGGGATTTGTTCTGGTCTGTTGGTGCAGCTGTTTTGTACAAAAGACATATATGTTGTGAATCTTCACTGTAACTACACAGGGGTTCACAACAAATACATATATTTCAGTTAGAGGAACATGTCTTGAATCCTATCTAATCAGATCTAACTGTACCTCAGGGATTTGACCAACTTTCGCTGCAATACGTGAGCTTGACGATTAGTTTAATAAACTTGGCAGCCAGAGGAGTCCTTTCCCATTAAACCATTGTTATAATGTATTACATACATTGCCGGTTAATTAAGCACCAAACATTTTCAGTTAAGCCCTAATAAACAACATCTGAGTAAAGAAAACACATTCTGGTGCAATGCGATCTGCACAGGAGTAAAATGTGACGGTTTTTGGCTGCAATGCCAGGCGACATGTTCGTAGAAAACCTAACACTGCCTTTGAACAGAAGATCCTCATACGAACCGTAAATCATGGAAGCATTGGAATTATGGTTTAAGGGCTGCTTTGCTGCCTCAGGTCTTGGCCAATTTGCCATCATTGAGTCGACATATAAAGCCCTAAACAATACTGCCCCTGCCTACATCTCCAACATTCTTCCATATCAACCAACACACTCACTCCGTTCAAGTACTGCAGGCCACCTCATAATCCCCAAGTCCGAGCTCAAGGGCTTTGGTGACAGGACATTCTCAAGGGTTGCTCCTAGGCTCTGGAACTCTCTCCCCAAAACCATCCGTGACTCTGAGGCTATCCCCATCTTCCAGCAACTCCTCAAGACTCATCTGTTCAAAATCGCCTACCCCTAGCCATGCCCAGTTCCATTCTCTCAATCTTCTTTGTTTTCTCACTGAATGTTTTGTTTTGTTTTTTGTTCATGTTTGTTTCTGTTCCTGTTAATTTTGTACAGCATCTTTGGGTCCCTGAAAAGCGCTATATAAATATAATGTATTATTATAATATTATTATTTAACAATTAATTGCTTATTGTAGCAGATCATTGTTGAAAAGATTATTGCTGAACCACACATGAATCTTGGACTTCCAATTTAATTGGTTGTGTTAATGGTTTCTAGTGAGGGTAAAGCCTGTTTGGGTAATAATCTTGCCTGAGTTTGCGCCAGAGTTCAAGAGAATGGAATCCTGATTAACAGAAGAAATCCGTGTTTGATCCTGGAGTATTTTACTCTGCTTAGGAATATGTTTAATTTTAGTGGGTTGTTTCACATGATCTGAGATTATAGGGTATTTCAGTCCAGTTGGAGGAGGGGTCTTACTGGGTCTCTGCTGGCAATCAATTTGCTCTCTTGTTTCAGTGTTTTGACAGGAAGGTAATTGACAGCACGTACATAGAAGATGGAAGAGGTTAACTTAAGTAACAGCATTTGAGATAACTGAAGACGTACAGCACAACAACGTGAACTAGCACACCATGACGAGACCATTTTTAGCCTGCAAACATTGGCCCAATTTGGATGTTCTGTAACCCTTGGGGGTACTTTAGAAAACTGATGAAACTGGAAACGTGCTGGAAAATTGTACATTGGGGTACTTGAGGGCTGTTCCTGACGGCAGGATCATGATGATACAGTATACTGAATGATGTTGGAACTACTGGTGGATCACAATCTCTGGATGGCATGTTGTCTGTAAGGTGTGGTACTGGAAAGATGTTTGTTAATGTCAAACAAAACATTTTCAATTACAACCGAGTTATCTTAATGCTAGACTGGTGTCCAGAGTAGTATGGTCATTGATTATATCAATAATGTGGATTTTGTAATGAATGTTGACAGCTGCATGAAGTACATACTATTGACCAAAAGTATCTTAATAGCTACACTCACAGAGACAAAGTACATGCTGGCCCGAACCAAACAGGTAAGTTGGTCCTGACTAAAGCTTGCCTCCTCATGTCTAAGGAGGATATAGTGGTCTTATCTCCTTTTATTGCTCAGCTATGAAAAAAGGGCACAAACTCGAATATTGAGGCCAAATGCGTTTCGATACATGAACATTTTTAAGTGCATTTCTTGTAAGAAATATGCAAAAATATACTGTATAAATAAAGAAGATTTTGATGATATTCCCATGAGACTGAATGCATGTTGCTACATAAAGTACCACTAATAAAAAGTAAATACTGTCTTCTCCCTTAGGGTAACAAATTGACAACAATCAATATAATGTACAAACTTTTTAGTGTTTGGTAAGAAACAAAATGTATTGAGCTCCTATCCTGTTAACTAGCTAGATAGTGGTCTGTGTAGTCTGGCTAACAATGAGAGGTTTACTACAAGGATAAGCCTAAACAAAACACTGACCCTATTTGAAGTAATGAATCTGAAACCACTTATGGGCTACAGTGGATGTAAAAAGTCTACACACCCCTGATAAAATGCCAGGTTTTTGTGATGTAAAAGAATGAGACAAAGATAAATCATGTCAGAACTTCTTCCACTTTCAATGTGACCTATAATGTGAACAATTCAGTTGAAAAACAAACTGAAATCTTCAAGGGGGAAAAATGAAAAATAAAAACTTTACAATAACCTGGTTGCAAAAGTGTGCACACCCTCTTATAACTGGGGATGTGACTGTGTTCAGAATTAACCAGTCACATTCAAACTCATGTTAAATAGAAGTCATTACACACCTGCCATCATTTAAAGTGACTCTGATTAATCACAAATAAAGTTCAGCTGTTCTAGGAGGATTTTCCTGACATTTTCTTAGTTGCATCTCAGAGCAAAAGCCATGGTCCGCAGAGAGCTTCCAAAGCATCAGAGGGATCACAATGTTGAAAGATATCAGTCAGAAGAAGGGTACAAAAGAATTTCCAAAGCATTAGATATACCATGGAACACAGTGAAGACAGTCATCATCAAGTGGAGAAAATATGGCACAACAGAGACATTACCAAGAACTGGACGTCCCTCCAAAATTGATGAAAAAACGAGAAGAAAACTGGTCAGGGAGGCTTCCAAGAGGCCTAC
The DNA here is from genome assembly GCA_016801175.1 of Esox masquinongy. Taxonomy (NCBI): domain Eukaryota; kingdom Metazoa; phylum Chordata; class Actinopteri; order Esociformes; family Esocidae; genus Esox; species Esox masquinongy. Next base: position 10,540 of record JACXGI010007456.1, read on the forward strand.
AGCAACATTAAAGGAACTGCAGGAATTTCTGGCAAGTACTGGCTGTGTGCTACATGTGACAACAATCTCCCGTAGTCTTCATATGAATGGGCTATGGGGTAGGCTGGCAAGACGTAAGCCTTTTCTTACAAAGAAAAACATCCAAGCCCGGCTGAAGTTTGCAAAAACAAACATCATGTCCCCCAAAAGCATGTGGGAAAATGTGTTATGGTCTGATGAAACCAAGGTTGAACTTTTTGGCCATAATTCCAAAAGGTATGTTTGGTGCAAAAACAACATTGCACATCACCCAAAGTACACCATACCCACAGTGAAGCATGGTGGTGGCAGCATCATGCTTCGGGGCTGTTTTTCTTCAGCTGGAACCAGGGCCTTAGTCAGGGTGGAGGGAATTATGAACAGTTCCAAATACCAGGCAATTTTGGCACAAAATCTTCAGGCGTCCATTAGAAAGCTGAAGATGAAGAGGAAGTTCACCTTTCAGCACGACAATGACCCAAAGCACACATCCAAATCCACAAAAGCATGGCTTCACCAGAAGAAGATTAACGTTTTGGAATGACCCAGCCAGAGCCCAGACCTGAATCCAATTGAACATCTGTGGGGTGATCTGAAGAGGGCTGTGCACAGGAGATGTCCTCGCAATCTGACAGATTTGGAGCGCTTTTGCAAAGACGAGTTGGCAAATATTGCCATGTCAAGATGTGCCATCCTAATAGATTCCTACTCAAAAAGACTGAGTGCTGTAATAAAATCAAAAGGAGCTTAAACAAAGTATTAGTTTAAGGGTGTGCACACCTATGCAACCAGGTTATTGTGAGTTTTTAATTTTTCCCCTTCAAAGATTTCTGTTTGTTTTTCAATTGAATTGTTCACGTTGTAGGTCACATTAAAGGTGGAAAAAGTTCTGACATGATTTATCTTTGTCTCATTCTTTTACATCACAAGAACCTGGCATTTTAACAGGGGTGTGTAGACTTTTTATATCCACTGTATATGAATGGTGTAATACACAAAGAACTGCTTTCAGGTTTTGGTGCAAGGTTTTGTGGGGATTATGATGCAGCAACTATTTCTAAAGGTTCACTGTTTCTGTGGGTAGGCATGTGTTTGCTGTCTTGATTCATGTTTTTGATGCCTATTTACACAAATTAACCTCTGGCTTAGAACCCCAGAGATTGAGCAAAGTCCTCAAAGTTTCTCAGAGGCTTGGTTTCCCAGACAGATCATGCCTACATACCTCTATTTAGTCTAAATACACACATTGTCTGCCTCCATACTGTCTTGACTTTTTCAATAAAGCATTTCCTTTATTCTTTGTGTCCTCTCTTCACCTTTATTGTGAAAGACAAGCTGACAATTGTAGCGGCTTGGTCATTGCGCATCTTAAATGTCAGAAAGTTAGTCTTCTGGGAGAAAGAGAGAGCAGGGAGAGTTCCGGATCTGGGATAAAATTAGGATAGGGCAAACAGAACTGCAAAAAAAGTTCCTGCTGAATAATGGCAAGGAGTTTGTGTGTGTGTGCGTGCGTGCGTGCATGCGTGCGTGTGTGCGCATGCCGTGCATTCAGAAACACTGCATCTCAGCCTTGACAAGGTCACTTTGTCATAGTTCTGTAAGTGTTCGCGAATGTTTGAAAAGGTTTCATGCAGGCTTTGCAGATTGGGTTTATTCCAGCTTTATCATTGCATGCTCTCAGGCCTTGTCACAATTGTAACCAATTATCTTTCATTTTTATCCTCTGAGCCAAACTATTGTCCAGCTCCTTTAAACAAAATTCCTCTTTTTTGATTTGGCTTATACGGAAACCTTTCAGTTTGCCAAAAATCATCATGTCAGTCAAATGGGAGTAGATTGGATTGAACAGATCACACTATGGCTCCTTCCTCTTCATGAAAGTCTCCTGTTTCCATAGTTTCAAGCCAAATGTTATATGTTAGCTAAGTGCTACTATGTGGGGGGTTCAGATCACATTTTTTACTGAGAAATTCTAAATGTTTTTCCTACAAAACAAAAAACACATTGTTTTTTGCAAAATAATAGGCTTTTGCTTAAAATAAGTTATTGCATACGTGAGACCCCAAGAAACTGCCCAGGCCTACGTAGCTTGGCTGATATGAACTGACTAGGATCCACCTTCATTCCCCTTCACGTCCTGATAAAGATCTCTGGCTGTTCTATTTTTACTAAGCCGATGGGGGGGGGTGCGGGTGCTCGGTTTGTTCTTGTATCAGTCATGCTACCTGTTTATGAAGAAAGACACTTTCAGCCCACATGTGCTGACAGCCATAATGTTGCTTGATGAATATCTCCCATTAGTATTTGTGCAATTGTTGACGTGCGTGTATGTACGTGTGCCTGTGCGTGTGTGTGAGTATGTATATGTATATATGTACACATTACTCTGAGACTCTGAGTTCACGGATGTATTGTGGGCTAAACGCCATTTTCGCACACTTTTATCTATGAAATAGCGTTTACTCACGTTTTCATTTAGTTAATGATCGTTTAACCACTTTTTGTTGCGTTCTTAGCGTTATTCAACGCTATTATTCAACGTTCTTAGCGTTATTCAACGCTAAGAACGTTAATATTATTGATCTAAATTATTATCTCTACAATAGCCTCTTTGCGAACGTTTGGAATCATGCGTCAGTCATACTTGTCATGTTCACCTGCGCACGCTAGCGTTGCTTTCACTACTCCAACCACCAGTATGCGCGCCCCCGACAGACGTTAATCAACTTAATTTCAAACAGGTGAGTAAAAATCTCTGGCACAGACCAATGCAAGCAACTAGCTATTTCAAGACGGTGCAGACAGAAAGGCCCGACATAAGGAACTTTAAAAAAAAGTGCATTAACTTTCGCGTCTGTTGTAGAAAAAGAAAAACGCACCCAAAACAAAAAACACACTCGTGGAAAATGAATGGTTAAATGGTAAAGTTGATATTTCTCAGCTGGCTGGCTAGCTACTATACATTCTCGTAACTGTAGCTCAGTTAGCTACAAGTTCTGGGCCGTTTGGGTGAAACCCCACAAGTAGCTAATGTAGAACTAATCAGTCAATTAGTGCAGTGAAATACAAACCATTAATAATTCGTATTCCAATAAAAACAATTTAAAACTTTGCAGAAAGTAGTGTTTGAGGGACAGTGATGCTGAGGCGGCCGCAGTGCCGTAAGGGACAGAAAGAAGACCAAGGTTATTGCTCTGATAGTGTCACGCAGAGAAGAAAGGGTGGTAGAAATCCATGTTTTAATCAAAAGAAACAAAACAAAAGCAGCAACCAGTGACGTTGGGTAGTATGTACAAACATAAAACCAAAATGAACCACACCGGGTGTGGCCAAACATTGAACATAAGTAGGATTTGATCTACACCTGCCTCCAGTTGGGGAGACCAAAATGGATAGAGGTGCCTAGAGGCACCACCTGCTGTCCTGTCCTGACTATGGCCCCAGCCCAGCGCAGAGATGGCTAGGGGCATAGCCAGGACGTGACAGATAGTGCAATTACAGTAATAGATTGTGTTGATAATAAAAGCCAACGTCTGTTTTCTTAATACTTTGAAGTTGGTAAATAAGTTTAGTCAAAATACTTTTACTTTCAAACCTGACTATACAGAGAGTAGTGACATACTGACTGAATATTGTCTGTTCCTGGTTGTAAAAAAACAATGTTTATGTGACAGATTTGTACATTTATTAATTGTTTATCACCAGTATATCTGCACTGGTGCACTTTAGCTGTTTACAATGCATATTTGGAATGCAGCTCATATGAGATGATAAACATGAATGTGAGTAAAAGGTAAGACATTAACATACGAACCTTTTCAAATGGTATCTTTTGTGAAATTGGTGTCCAGTCCAACTATTTTGGGAGGAATGACCTGATGTGGATTTTGTGGAATTCATAGAAAATTACACTAGGCCTTCCCTCTTAATAGACCTGCATGAAACGTAATCAAATGATACTGTTTAAAAATATATGTTTTGGTTTATCAGTGATCGTTACTCTTAATACAATCACCCAGAGGAGTTCATAGATTACTCTCCTTTTTACCACTACATCACTGTCTGAGGTATGATCATATGCTGTAAGTGTATCATCTGCAGACTTCTACCCCTAGTAGATTGTAATCATCTTCGCAGAGTGTTTGGGGTCATTATTGTGCTGAAAGAGAAGGTTTTATAAGTCAAAAGTTGCCATTTTCTTGTAAGGCTTCGTCTCACAAGCGTGTAATTTGATGCCAGATGACTCTGCCGAATGCTGACCAAGTACTTGACTGGATTTCTATCTGTCACTCAAGGAAGCAACCTTTAACAACTGTTCATCAGATGCAGACAGCTTTTGAGTTCTTACACTGCATTTTCTGTCTTCATCTTGCCCATTTTCTGCAAGGTTCTTTGTGACATTACTTCTAACCATCTTACAATATATCAATTACCTTTTGGACAACACAAGAAGTGATTGTTAATCCTATTCTTTAGAAATCGAAGAGATCTCATATCTTAGATTTCAAAGCACAATAGGTTTACTTCCAAAATATGTTGGCGTTTTTTTTCGGATGGGGGGGGATCTTTTACGTTCTGGATAATTCACAGTAATATTATAGCCAAACCTAGGGCAACAACTATTGTGGTAGGCTGTGCAACACTGTAGCCCATTTACCTTGTCCTATTATTAGCTCACTATTAAGCAACTACAGGGAATAATTAGGGACACGCGTCAACCTGACTCGTTCCGTTCTGTTCTGCTCTTGGCAACAGTTCAGAATCATGAGTTATTACCAGAATGTAATTCATGTGGCTACAAATGTAAACATCTCTTACCATGCCGCGTGTTAAACTGAAAATATATAATGAAACAGCCGGGACCCAAAGTCTGCTCTAGAACTATTGTTTTGTCTGTGGATGTCACATATATTGCAGATGGTGCTGAAAGGACAGCTCCGTCGCTTTGGCGCGAGGGATGCGCATCTTGTGTCAAACCAAATCCAAGAGGATTCCTATAAATAATTACTGTGTGTCATTTCACTGTGAAATGAAAGAGTACTGTCTGTGATCAAAATAGAAACTGATGCACACCAGACACGTTTCTCTGTGCAGCAATCTGACCGGTTGAGAACCAATGTTCAACATCTTAGAGAATCATGATGGTTAAAAAGTTGCACTACATATTCGTTTTCATCACTGTATACTATTTTGATTGCTAATCAGTGGTCTTTGCTACATGCAAGCAACATATGCAAGTGTGAAGTGATTGAACACATCCGCACTCGCACTATAGCAACAGTCAACCTGTGTGCGGAAAAGGAGAGGGTGTGTTCTTGACGTCGTTTCTCGGGAAAGACGCACATTTCGGACCGGGTTTGCTTGCTTGCTGTTCGGCACGGCATTATGATGACGTTGCCAAATAGGGACACGAAGCCGAAGGTGACAAATCAATACGGTGAATGGCAGTTTGTCTGTTTTCATCTATCCAAGTTTTGAGCATGATGAGAGTGCAGAAACTGAGACACACGCAAAGAGCGCTGCCTTAGGCTTGGGTTACTGGCTGAGCTAACTCGTGCGAGGAGGAACTAGAGGGACCACAAACTCCCGATCCCGTTCTTCTAGATCACCAACAACGATTGGCGGAGTAGGGTAGTCCTACTTTCAGTAAGCGTAATGGGAGCTCCAGGCTGATTTTGGAGTGGCTGCGCTCAGCTGAATCCTGAAGGGCTTTCTGGAGATTTTTTTTAACGGAACTGGGTGTGTGCAACACCGCGTTAGCTGTTACTCTGGACTGCACTCGATATACTGTCTTCATCAAGTCATGTCTTATAAAGAGCGATGGGCAAGTTCGACGACAACGAGAGGATAATCCTCAACGTTGGGGGAACCAGGCACGAGACATACAAAAACACACTGAGGACGCTGCCCGGGACTCGCTTGGCTCTTCTCGCCTCGGATTCTGACATTGAGTCTGTTTTGGATCAGCTGCAACAAGTCCCCGGCTTCATAGAGTACAACGCGCGAAACAACGAATACTTCTTTGATCGCCATCCGGGGGTCTTTGCCTATGTCCTTAATTATTATCGAACCGGGAAACTACACTGCCCGGCGGATGTATGCGGTCCGCTTTTTGAAGAAGAGTTGTCCTTTTGGGGCATCGATGAGACGGACGTGGAGCCTTGCTGTTGGATGACATATCGCCAACACCGAGACGCCGAGGAGGCGCTCGATGTGTTCGACATAAACGTTGACAATGGAGACGAGGACGAGGAAACAGGGAAAAGATTTGGCATTGAGGACGTGGTTGATCCTAATATCAGCCGCTGGAAAAAGTGGCGACCTGTGATTTGGAATCTATTCGAAGATCCCTATTCTTCCAGAGCGGCAAGGGTAAGAGCGCGCGGCCGCTTGTAAGGAGAGCTCAGATAACGGTCGAAGCACAAGTTCCCCCTATCCTTTGTTTCCACTAAAAACAAAATCACAGATATTAAATCCCCCTAATCACAAACGAAATATAAGAAAACTGTTACATTCGTCCTTTTAAAGTTTCGTTAAAAAGAACATGACTGATTATTCACATTTCCCCCATATAGTCTACCTTCAAACTTTTTTTTGTTTAATACTCAATATTGTGCCTGTTTTTGCCGTAGGCTTCACAATTCTGCACTCAAACATGCAAATGCACTATAATTGTTGTGCGTCCTTTAGTTTATATTCACCAAGAGAATGAGTGACCAAGAGAATGAGAAATTAATAAATGAATGGATAAATTAAACAAACGATAGCACTTAATTCAGTTTTTCGGTACCAAACGTGTTTTTTCTACCTTCTATGACAGTTGGGTTTGATATTGAACATTCGCATGATCTGTTTGCTGATCGGGGGTTGATGGAATGGTATACAATATCTTGAAACAGCACGTTGATAATTTGTACCATTTATGTGCAATCTCCTACCGGGAACTTTAGGCTATGTTATTGTATTAAACTAATTTTACACACACGGTTAAGGCGGTTATGTATTAAAATATGTAAGTAGCTAAAAATATCCACTCTTTAAATGGTTACAGCAATAACGTACGTCACAAGTCTAAATTAGTATATTGCATGAATAAAAAAAATACCTTGATTTGATTCTGTTAAAGTAAATTCCATTTATGGTCATTTTAAAATATTAGCCTGTCTGAGAAATCATTTCAGTCGTTAGGAAATGCAGAGGGCATTTCTGTAACTGGTTGGCATCCACCCGTGAGCTATGGTGGATTTCAGTAAAAATCGAGTTTGCTGTCGATTGTTTCTCTTTTGACATCTGACCAAAGTTAGAGCCAGCCTTCTACATATGTACCACACCTTTCTCCATGCCAACTGTATGCTCACCTGACCAGTGAAGGACACTAGTAGCCTGCAGTGCAGAATCAGGACACAAGAGGCTCCTGGCTGCCATCCTGTCACAGTGTATACCCCGTTGTTTTTAGAGACTAAAATTACTCCCTCTGCCATCTCACTCCTTAATGGTCTTGCTGATATTCAGCTCATATCTCACTAGCAGCAGGCCCATTTATAGCACCCCATGGGTGGTGCCATTAAGCAGACAGGTCTGTTATATATTTCTTCTACCAATTTTACCAATTTTTTTTACCATTCCCAATTTTTTTGGCGCTCAATCCATGATCATCGGCTTGCCTCGTTGAATCAACTCCCAGCACACGGCTTGCTCAACCCAGAAATAGGCTGGAATCAACACATTTGAATCAGAGGACCACGTCTGAGCTTGCAGGAGCCTGCCAACTGCCACCAGGCGTCACTGCAGCGTGATGAGGCGAGGCAAACTCGCCGACCATCCCTTGAGACAGTTTGCACCGTCCTTCGCGGTTCTCCCGAGCACTGTTGGTGCTCATCGATCAGGACAATAACGCGGATTTATTGCGATACGGACCGCTGCGCTGCTTAGGAGGCCACACAGGTCTGTCTTAGTAAACCCAGGGCCATAACCGTTTGGGCTGATATAGATAAAGACGTGATCTGTACAGATGTTAGTTATTAATATGATCTTAATATGATCTCTCTCTTTCATGCACCTTTCTCTTTCATCCTGATTAAAGGTTGGGGTAGTTGTCTTTCAGCCAGCACCGGGTGTATAGGGCGCACCAGACGTGTTTTTAACGAAGTCTGAAGGGGGAAGCGAGGGGTGTGTTGGCTTTGAACTTGTTCTGCACCTCGCCTTCTCCCATCTCCGTGTCAGTCTACATCCAGGGAACATTCAGTGGGAGGGGATACGGCGATGACAAACACACACACACACACACACCCAGATCCCACGTCAGGATTCAGAACCGAGAGACACAAAGAAGGAATTACGTACAAATTCCCGGCTCAGTTATCAGCGGTGGTACTTCTGTAATTGCCTTGAAAGAGGCTGCTTCCCCCCATGCTGCTCTGATAATGTTAATACCATGTTACAGAGGGATGTCAGTGGTGGATGGGTGGTGGGCAGGAGGAGGCCACCTGGCAGTTTACCTTTGATCCCTAAACACTGCCTCATGTTATTCCCGGGCTCCTGGGACTTACTTTCCCCCTTGACTGCTTCAACCCTGAGGTCCTTCACCTCCCAGACGGGCGATAGGACCCTTGGCTGTCTAATCCTCCCGTGAGTGGGTGTTAAAGTGGAATAATGGGTATTTATTCCCATTGGAATAAGTTGACCGGTTGGCATTGCAGCGACTCCTCCAACCCCTGAAGTCGCTGTTATGCCAGAGAAAGACAGATGTGAGCAGGCATAGACACCAGGGCAAATCCATGTCAAGCACTTTGGAAGTCCGTGTCAAGCACAAAATAACTGACCACTCCCCACTTCTCACATGACCAATTCCCCATATCTAGGATGCCGAACACAGGTCATGGTCAGTTATTTTGTGGGTCATCTCGCCTCTTGTCTTTTGATGGGTTTTATTAAACAAGTATTAGAGCTTGAGTAGTTCTCTCTAATTTTTTTTTATTTCTTGCCAAATAAAGGTAGTAATGATGAAGTGCTCTCCCGACGCCAGCTAGTCTTCCCTTCAACTTTGACCTTTTAATGAATTGGACATGAGTGGCAACGCACCACATTGAGGAGAATAATATATTTTGTACAGTGCATGGTGGGGGTGATGATGATTAGTGTATGGTTAGTGTATGGTATGGTTGTGTCCAAAAGGGCATGCTATTCTCTGACACACTATTGTCTTTAGTGCACCGCTATTGGCCAGAACCCAGCAGTGTCCATTATAGTGAATGATACCTTTTTAACAGGGCCATAATGATTGGCGCCTTTGAATTTGATGATGAAAAAACTCTGCCTTAAATAAATAATGGACATAGAAAAAATATTGTTTGCTAATATAGTAAATTATCACTCAAAATGATAAGGAACAAAACAATTTGTACCTCGTTTTCTATACCTGCATGCTAGGATTATGGCACCAAGATTTTCTTTTTAAGCAATCAGAGAAGACATAGATAAAGGACCATTCCTACAGTATATCAAGAATATTCCCAGATCCATTATACCTTTTCTCTACACACATGGACTGCCTTCTTCAATTCAAACCAAATGTTTTTAATGGGTTATGTTAAGGATTAACAAACATTTGATTTTTAGAATTTTAAGAATTTAAGATTTATTTCCTGATTCAACATTTATTTCCCTGAGCAGTTTCATCAGAATAAAAATAATATAATTCCCCACTTTATGTGGAATAGCTTTCTCATTTTATTATTTACCAAGGGTGCCATTGAATTTGGACCTGATCGTATGTGACTGTATGACATGAGTTTCTCCTCTTATGACATCAACCTACAGACATCACAGTTTCGTAGTGTCTACGCTCACTGAAAGTCTCTCACAAGAATACCAGATAGAACTGGATAGCCGATCACCGATTGGAAAAGCCTTTAAAAAGAGTTCCTTTAAATCCCCACCCCGATGTCACACAACAGAACGCCAGTGTGCTCCTCCATCTGTGTATGCTTATGCTAGCGCGTAACGACAGCAGTTAGTGTTTGTGCATGTCTTCTGTGGCCTATGGTCCACAGACTTCCTAATGATTAATCTATTTATTATTCTCCCATTCATATCTGCTGAGTAGCCAATGCGCCTAAACTGGGCTTTGCGCGCACACGTGTGTGTGTGTGTGTTCATCTGGTTCTCTGTGTTCTCCTGTGTTGTTAATCTGTTTGTTTGTCTCTCCTTGTATTTCCGTAGTTGGCCGTAGCAGGAATGGGATGGTAACCCCCCCCCGTTCATTATCATTTCGTTTGCGCCTGTGGAACTCAAAGCGGAGTTTCCTCTCCAGTTGCCCGACCCAGACTCTGTGCTCCGCTCTCTTTCATTCTCCATGATCCCATCAGAGACTGATGCTTTGCTTCCCGCCACTTAAGAGGTTAAACCCACACCCGTCTGGGGTGCCACTGCCGCCCACCCGCCCGCCGCACGCCTGGAGATGCTCCCGACCCCCCGGCCTAGGCTTGCGCTCACTCAGCCTGTTGTCATGGCAACACCCTCTCTCTTCCTGTTTCTCATTCAGAGCTGCCCGGTCCATGAAACCGATTGATTTCAGGAATTCGCTCAACCATGACTCACCACCCCACACGCCCCCCCCCCAACCACAACAACGCTCCATAACATTTTATTTACTTGAATATTGGATGCGAGAAAGGTATTAAATCCTTCTGAGTGCCAATAGGAACCTTAATCTCCATGCATGTGTTTTGAACGGCTCCAGTAAGGTGCTGGGTGATGAATGTTATGTTTGCCTGCTTCTTCCTGTGGCAGGTCGTCACGGCCACAGCTGTGTTAAATTGAGACTGCCTGTGTCATTGTAGCACCTACGGCCCTGTTCCGCCATTGCCAGCATGTAGGCGTATACCAAGTCGGGAAAAGTAACCTGGGAATGTTGCACTAACTGACTTCTGTGCCCACTGACTAAATTCAGCAGACAGATCTGACGGTGGTTCAGGAGGCAGGACAAATGGCCGGCTGATCGCGGGTGGCGTCAGCGTGCTGCTGGGTATGTTTGTAGCCACTGCCAGTCAAGCTAATCTCTTCCGTCAATCATCCCACGCCACTCTCTTTTGGAGTGCAATAACTCACGGTATTAGAGCGGTACAAGCTACGCTGTTTCCTACAAGGAGCCGTTGTTTTGGCCTTTGACACCCAAGAGTGTCCTTTACTTCGCGCTAATGTTGATGATTGTCAACAATATCACGGCATGTAAAGATGTTTCATGTATCCGTTCTAATCAAAGCGCGAGAGCTCGTCGCAGTGGTATGTAGAAAGGGGGATATCTTCTGCATTCTCTCATGGTAACCGGAGGGTAGGTGTGTTTGTGTATTTGTGTGTGTTTGTGCAAACCTAACCAGTGAGAAGAAATTCTGTTTTTGGGCTTAGCGGTTAGGTTTAAGGTAAACGTTATAATTCGTTGTTTAGAATTATGGTTAGGTTACAAGTTAATTTGGTGTTAGGGAAATAGGATTTTCAATGGGAATGGTGTAACATTTGTGTGTTTTGTTGCTAGGTCTGCCCTTGTTTTACTAAAGTTATGAGGACCAAAACTCGTGGGAGAGAATTAAAATTCAACCTAATGATGAAATTCTGCCCTTCCCCATGTCAAAATATTTCTATTTTTGGCTTAGACATTAGTTTTAGGGTTAAAGTAAAAATTAGGGTTAGAGATCTGAGGATAAAGTGAAATGTTTGTGTGTGAATATGAGATGGTATGTTCCTGTATTCTTTTTGAGGGAGCCAGTCCCATATATGCATGACTTAACCCCACACCTCAGGGTGAAACCTAAGAGCTGGTCTACCGCGTGCAGAACTTCACCAGGATGTATCTACTCTTCCCTTTCTCACTCTCTTCATCCCTTCATTCCTGCATGCTCCATCTTCCGATGCTCTGGTCTAAATCTGTGCTTCTCAAATCTCTCCTGGGGAGCCCAGCCTGGTCACTGTATTTGATGTATTCCAGAGCTAGCACACCTCAACTTGTCAACTAATTATCATGCTCTTGACTGCTGGATTCAGGTAGTTATTTCAGGTAGCTAGTTCAGGGCTAAAACCAAGTTGAGACGGCTGGGGTTTCTGAGATGTGCTTTGAGAACCACTGGTCAAAATAAATAGAACAATATTCATCAGTAAAAACAGCCACTTTCTAAAGGACCACATGCCAAGAAGAAGCCAAGGAGCATGAAAGATGGAATAACAGCTGCCATCCTTGTTCTGAAAGGACAGGGCCCAATGGGTAATAGGAAGTCAGCCATGTACACATCCTCTTGTCCTCATCCTTAAGAGATTCTGATGTGTTAGAGCTGTGTCCCCCAAATAGTTGATGTTTGAGAAGTGGGGGATTAATGCTACACCCCTCTCACAGCAAATGTTTGAAAAATGCCTCTGATGCATGATGGTCGAACATGATATGCATTTGAAGTACATCTATGTGACTTTAACATCCAGTGCATGTTACCGAAAAGTGACCTCAACTTTGTGGTTAACGGAACATAACTTGAGCATATGACCTCAACGTGAACACAGGGGTGCAGAGATTATATTCAGAGAGCGAGTGAAGCAAGTAGATGTATACGTTTTCACCCATCTAGGCAAAAGTACATACCACATCTGGACACATTTCAAGGAGAGTGCCTCTTACTATCTTTGCGTCTGAAACTAGAGTGTGTTGATTACTTCCCATGGTGACATGCTTGGTAAGAAGGTGCCGGAACCAGAAGAAAAGCAACATTTCAAGCTGGATCAAAAAAGCAAATTAATGTTATCTCAACCAAAAATTCACCACTGAATGTTAGCGTAATCAAGTAATTTTGCACTTCATTGTAACATAATAGGCAAACTTACTGTTTCACAGACGTTAGCAGAATTCCACGCTTCTTGATATAATTTGAAGTGTTCATGAGCATTGCCTCCTCTCCATTTTGATTGGATGTTCACCTGTACCAATCACATTTCTTTCTGCCCTCAGAACATGTAAACCTAGCCTTGAGCTCAGGGAGCTAACACAAGGGTCTCAGGACCGGTTCAGTGCCACCTCAGTTACCCCCCCCCCACCAACCACATGACTAGCTTGCATATTACATTGGAAACTGCACTTTAGAGTGGGCCGAGGGCAAGGGAGATACTATATATCACTCCCTCTCATGAATGCATGGATGTAATGGTGATGGCATGCATGTGAAAGGTGTGTTCCTACCTCCCACGCCATGCTCCTGTACCGCCAAGCTGGGCCCGACTAGCGCGGGCCACATGAGTTTTAATAGAAACACCATTTGTCTGGGAGGAGTGCTACATTATTGATGCCCCTTTACTGTTCACTCTAAAAGATTGAGTGCCTCTCAAGGACAATGGGCTTATTAAGCATGCCGTTTTTCCTGTGCTCTCCCTATGTTCCTGCACTCACACATTAAAATTTGATTAATAAAACCGATTTATACTTTTTCAAAATCGGCCCGCAATTGGCTGTCAACGAACACTTTATCTGTGGGAATGATAAGTTTGGGTGTTGAACTCTGGTAATGCTTATATCCTCTCACTTGACAGTATGTCATATTTATGTTTAGCTTTTTTCTGTTAGGATTTACTGTATGGTAAGTCTTCAGTCAAAGGCCGCACCATTTACAGGAGTGTCTATGTTGTTGTTAAGAACTCTGGGTAATTTGCCAGAGGAGTTGTCATATTTAGAGCCTGGAATATTCTCAGGAGTCACTCCCCTCTTCTCATGTTAGCAGCCCTTTGATTTGCATATCCAATCCTTCATTTACTTCTTGGAGTAGAGAGAATTTATTTTACAGACTGGGACAAAGGCCAGGCAGCAAACTGAAAATGTCATGGCTGCTACAGGAGTGGTTGAGACGCTTGACAGGGAGATGCCGAAATGGAGTTGTCACCTCATATTTCTCGTGATCAGGGGGTGGGCTGATCACATCACCTCCAGACAGCTGTGCTTCATTTGAAGCAGTAAAATGTTGCAAAGCTCCCCCCCTTTCCCTTTCCAAATACAAGCGACCGAATGCTGAATGATATAATTTATTTTCCTTGTTTTTCTAAAGTATCTTTGTCAAATGCTAGTTGCACGCCTGGTAATCCTGGCAACTAAAGTAGGCAACTGTCAATGACTTAACTAGGCAATGTTTTCATGTTTTCATAGACAAGGCTTAAAAGAGATGCCCATTATTTAAGGCAGCCAAACGGAGCACAGTGGGCGGCCAATTAGAAGAGAGGCGGATCACCAGAAACTGAAAACAGAAAGGCAGAGAAAGAGAGCTTGAAATCTCTGATTGATCATAGTCAAAACCTTCAGGCCTTCTGTGCAGTTGTTTGCAAGAATAATGTCGTCTTGTGATAATGGTTTTGCTGGGATCAGATTTTAACACACACACGATGACACGCTTGTTGTCATGAGTGTATATACTGTCATTAAAGGTGGACTTTATGTTTTGTGTTTGCTAATCCCCTTTAAGTTTGACCTGGGCCGTTACTATTTGTCGTATGGGGAAGGATTGCAGATCTAGAATTGGGTCCCTCATCTTATTGTCCTCCCCATTAATGATTAGAGATCATTATGCCACAGGACCTTTGGAAACAAAATAGCCTCATAACATCAGAGAACCACCACCATTTTTACTGTATATATGAGGTTCTTTTGTGCTTACGCATTCTCCTTTTAATGCCTTTACCAACTACTGGTACGTGGCCAAGAGACCAAATTATCATGTAACCTGACTAAAGCTCTGAGTCCTATCAAAGTGCCTGTGTGGGCTGGTATAGCAAGTGCCATACGTTTGCTTTTGCTTGGTAGCATAAAAACAGTGCTCTTTAACCATGCACACCAGTGACGGGTTTAGTGTTAAAATATGAAGTTGCCATACTAATACACTATGACCCTATTGTGGTTTTATTTACACTTTAATTACCTTTCAAGTGTGTCTCTTCGTGACTATGACAAAGGGTGGTTAGTGAAAGCAAACCCTTCCAGCTTGGATATTGACTAAACATTTTGGCATCTGACATGGCATGTTTCCTATGAAGTGCATTACCTTTGACCGTAGTGCCCTGATTAAATGTAGGGTACTATGTAGGGGTTAGGGTGGCAGTTGAGATGGGCCCTGTGTAACCGAAGACTCTCTGGAGGTATTCTCAGGGGGGAAGCAAATCTCTCTGAGGGTTTAGTGAGCTGCCGCTTCTGTCCTCTGGCAGAAATCCGAAAGTCAATCTCATCTTCACTGCACGTCAGAGGATGGATCACTCCATCAGAGATAGAGGTTGATTCTCAATTTAATTTCCTTTACTTCTCACGTCTTCATATCCTCCTTGTCCTTTTTCTCAAAATTAATTGGCGGAGTAGATCAGCTGAAGTGCATTGGAAACTTCTGTAAATGTGTTTTTAGAAAGAGGCGAGGAGATGACTCAAGGAATTAAGGAAATACAATCAAGATTTAGGCTGATTAAAAAGGTTAGATGGCCTACCTCACTAGAAGCCCTACTCATTTATGATTTTTGTAAGGTTAACAGATCACTTTAAATATGGGAGAATGGGAACAGATGTGTTTTCACGTTATGAAGTTATTGCTGACAAGTCATCAGGGTTGCAGTAGTGTTTGAGCTGGGCTTTCCATCTTGGATTGCTTAAAATCACACTTCTGTGTAGGTGAATCTTGGCACCACGAAAGACAGTAAAAGGGGGATTCACAGTTTTTTTTCTATCTCAGGCTCAAATCAGTTACTTTGCATTTGGCAAGCTTCATAAACTTGAGGCCTGTCCTTTTGTTCTCTACAGTAAGTTGGAGTCAACTGAAGACATATTCAGTGACATGGCTACATTCCATGGTGTTTGAAGTGGAGGCATAGATTTTCAATGTAATGTTATGAAATAATAAAGATTTTTATGTTTCAAAATGAAGACCAATGTATATATAATCAGAAAACAATTTGTAAATCACAAATGGGCATCCGAGATGATGTTTGATATGTAAATTAATACAAATAACTCAGTGAAATTCTAAGAGCACCATGTCCAAGCTGTTACAAATTTGGTTTATTATTCCTGTGCCCTTGGAACAATGTCGTGTTACATTCACAGAGATGGGTGAAGGGAGATGAATGAAGGCCCGCTTGCAGGGTGTCGGTGTTGGGGGGGGGGGGGGGCAACCAGGAACGTTCTGAAAAAAACCCCATTTAAAACCATTTTAAAACACTGGCAAAGGTTGTTTTTCATTGTGTTCAAAATGGTACCGCTTATACCAGCTGAGAATGCAAACATTGGTCAAGGTTGCCCTTTGGTTTTCTTGAGTTCACAATGCTGTGCTTTCACAATATTGGTAAAACCTTACCAATTTGCATTCTTGTACCAGCTAATACAACATTGAAGAAACTTAAAAAACTAACAGCCTTTCAATGCTAGGGTATCTCTGGGTTTGTGTGGGCGGATTCTCACAATCTTAGTAAGACATGACTTTAAACCAGGCTGAGTTTGGTCCTTATATTCAATCCATTCCAGACATTATTGAGCTGTATTCAACATATCTATATCAATTCACACGTCTGATGATATAATGTAGTGTTCTAGGTGGGTGTGGTGGCAGGACATTAAAGTTCTCATTATCTGACTGACTATGGCTAAAACATGCTAATGGATTATTTATTCATTCCATATAGGATCCATAAAGGATAAACTGTCCTTTCCTTATTCATTCGATATCACTTCACTGGGTGTCTTGCTTTCACTTGGTTAGGTTGTTGTTGTCAGTCACCGAAAGGTTAACTCTTGACTGCTCCCGGGTCGCCATCAATCGTGGCTGATCCCGGGCAGTGATTCCGCCCACCAGGGGTGGATGTGAGTGATATGCAAAATTTAACACCTGTGTGACATGTCTACATGCTCATGTATGAGCACGGAACAGAATGTTGATGTGTCCAAAATTGACCTATGGGCCCAGCAACTGTTTTTACATTTTAGTAATTTGGCAGATGCTCCTGCCCAGAGAGACGTTTACGGGTAAAGAGCCTTACTCAAGGTAGCAACAACAGCAGCTGAATACTGCATAATATGCTACATTTTGAATGCAGCCTGTGCTGTGCCTGGAAGGTGGCCCTTCATTGGTCTGGACTAAAAGCCGACAGAGCCTGTGTGAAGGTGGGATTTATTTATTCAAAATGGGGAGAAGGACTAACTGTGTAACAAGGTGGAACATCCTATCAGACGTGCAGGGGCCTGCTTGTGCATGGGGAGGGCAGTCGTGACACCCGACAGCTCACACCTCTCCCGGGACGGGGATACATTGGCAAGTGCATGTTGAGATAGAACGCCGCTACATTAAAACCATCCGTCGCGTCTTTCTTTGCGGCGCCATGAATGTTTATTGACAGACTGAGGCGTTGTCAGCCCCTCGGGCTTCAGAGCGTGCCACCTTCAGCGATACCCCTGCCACACTTGATGCTTTACAGCAGGCCCACTAACATTAGAAAACAGAGAAGCTGTAGGGCTTCGGGCGATTGGAAGGTTTATTATCAGCTGGGGGTCGACCTCCAATTTGCTGCTAGAGAGGCGACACGTGGTTGTTCTCTAAAAAAGACAGGGGTTGAACAGAGCAGGACTTCGGGGAGCCACGATAATGGCTGCTGGGCGTACAGCCGCGCTGTGACGAACCCTCGTAGACCACTGAGGTGGTCGGTCACACGCCCCCTAGGTGGCTGTAAGATTTTGTGAGCCAGCCCTCTTAGCGTCCTCTGCCTCCGATCTCTTTCTAGCACAGTGACCTTTTTGCTCTGCCCTCTGAAAGATTCCCTGGGGGCGGTTTTATGTGGCACACTATTGAGCAAGGTCAGAACGGTAAAATAGCGTTTGGAAAATAGTTGTGGGGGGGGGGTCCACTGGGTTTCTGAGAGTTTCTCCCACTGTACATTTATAAGATATCAAGTAATTTTCTCACTAATTTTGAGACAACGGTATTGAAATGTTTTCGTTACAGAAATGCAGACACACTAGAATGCCCTCTTTTCCATTCGGGAGGCGTTCTGTCTCTTTTGACCGTTTATGCACAAAGATGCAAAATTACGTACATTACATACAATAAATACATTCAACTGCCTTTGCAGTAGCAAGGGAGGACAAGCCAGGGTATTAGAGAAAGGAAACAATTTGTTCATTTACAAGCAGGGTCATTGTAAAATAATCCTTGAGGCATTTATTGATTTGTATTGCTTTTTGGATAAAACAAATATGTACAGGAATCAGATTTTTTTTTACATGGGTTTACTTTCAATTTTGTGAAGTTCAACAACAACAGTGGTCATTGAAGTCTACCACTATCTACTTTTACTTTCTATTTACAAATGATGACTTAGTGATAAAAGCACTAAAGGCCCTCCCCATGCCTGGTAAGCATCTGAGTGAAGCATCATTCCTAATAGATAGCACACTAATTAATTTGATGTGCTCATACAAGGGTTGATGTGAATGGGGAACTCAGACAGATGGGATGCGGAAAAGTACTGCCCAGCACTGGGGGGTTGGGCAATTCTATCTGCTTGATTTAAACGTTGCTTTCGATTGGCCCTCTCGGCTACGGCTGACATTAGCGACGCGTACGGTTTCCATGCCAAGCCCTGGTTCTCAAAAATTTTCAACCGTGTATGAGAGGATTTATCTAACCAGATGCGTGTTGGGTACTAATGCTTTTTGGCATATGCTGCTTCTTAAAAAAGCGTCCCAAATGGCTTAGGGCCCTGTCAAAATATAGCACAATGCATAGGGACTAGGGAGCCATTTGGGACACGTTCACCGGCGCTCCTCAGAGTAATTATGAAAAAGGAGAGTTTTTAAATAGACACTGGGCTGAACCGAAGGGCTTTTTAGTCCTCTACCTCCCTCTTGCATGTGAGCCTTGATGACGTGCTCACGTTGTCCCTGATCCCTTCTAGCCTGTTTTGGCGGATGGAGAGACATGACTAGCTTGGAAAGGTATACCTGCACGTTTCCCTCCCAGACACATTTTCCAATACAATTGACATTTCATGAAGGGCATATAATTTAAATTTATTGTAGGTTTCCTAAAACTGTCATATACTAACTTGTCCGTCCCATGCTGGGTATAAAACTAGTGTAAAAACAACGAGCACTAAGAAGTTTCCACATCTGGTTTTCAGGGGAAAGAAAGCTTGGCAGAAGATTCTGTATTCCTGAAAACTAAAAACGTTGGATTGAACTTCTACTTTTATAGTACATAATACCTGCTAGATAAGATAAATGTTCATTCATTGTAGCTTGTTTGTGTGTATTAATGTGATTCTAAGTCTGTAACCTCTGTGTTAAACTGTTCTCTCCAGTTTACCATGTTCCCTCCTGTTGCCTTGGTGATCTATCAGATCAGACCACCCCTGCCGAAGGAAGCTATTTTTTTTGGGGATCCTTTTTAGGAACTGGGTGAACTCTCAGCAGGATTGGATTCGAAAGCACCTCGCTGAAATACCATCATTCTATCACTGTATGATTTTAGGAGCACTTGGATGCCCAGGCTAGTCATCCATGAGAAAGGAAAGAGAGAGGAAAAAAAAGACGGGGAGAGATGGGGGTGATCAGAAACAGAGATAAAATGAAAAAGTCAGTAGTCTCTCTGGCTAAGCTAAATGAGTTGTTAACCCCGGAGGCTGAATTGAGCCTGATTTCAGTTGTACAGCTCAACTTTGAGAAAATTGCCCGTTTGAGCTCGTCATGGACAAGTGTCTCTCGGACAAGCTGAGTGACATATATGGGTAACTTTCCCTTTTGGCCACACATTTGCTCACTGATTCCTTTACCTGTTTTCTATTTACCTGTTTTCTATTTACCCCCAGTCATTTTTCCATGGTCTTTCTGCAACACATTTATATTAGATTTCAAGCAGCACTCGGATTTCATGCAAAGTAGCACCACTTTAAATTAAGCAGGCCTTATTACTCATATGTAACTACGAAGTCCTGGATGTAATAAAACCACATAGAGCTACTCTTCTACGCTGTAGCCTTTTTACAGCTCTGATTGACTTACAGTCAGTGCTGTCATCAGATGTTAACTATAGGGGGGCACAGTGTTAACAAATGCATTATGCTGCGCATTTCTCCTTGTTTGACACTACTGTCCTACTAACTGCAGTGTCAGGTATAAACATTGTGGTGTGTCTGGCCTGTTCACGGGCGCTCTCTCAGCATGTAAATGGACGCCTTCTTCCCCGGCACCCTCGTGCCCCCCCCCCCCCACGTCAGACAGGCAATTATGCTATTCACTCTACTCGCAGCCAAACTTACTGCCTGAACCGTGACACTCTCTCTTAGGTTCGCGTCTCTAATGTCCTCCTCTTCCTCCTCCATGTGTAGTGCACTACTCTTAACCGGGTTCCATAGGGTCCTGATGGAGAGTAGTGTCTTGTTTACAGAATGGGTTGCCATTCGGGACACATCCTTGAAGTTCCTTTAACACAGTTCTGGAGTGAATCCTGTTAGAGGGTCTTCCGCTGAGCTCCAGCTCCGCTCAGTCTGAGTGGCTATCAAAACCGATGAGACATTGACGTGGAAGTGAATGGGCCCCATCTGTTTCCCTGTTACACACCTGGTTTACGTCCCAAATGTCAGCCTATTCCCTTTGTAGTGAGCTACATAGGGATTAGGGGGACATTTGGGATGCGTGACTGTTCCTCCCTCCTCTCTTGGGACTCCGGATCTGATTCGATCACTACAGGAGCTCCTGTCGCAACTGTCTTTCTATCTCATGGTCTCATCTGCTTGCTTCTCATTAGTGACTTGTAATAATTGTGTCGTGCTCTCACATACACTGGCTTCAGTTAGTCTCCCGTGGAGCTCACGTCCCTTGATGAAGAATTAAGCTAATTCGATTGTGTGGATGTCAAATCACAATGGCACTTCCAAGCATAGTCTGGGTTCTGGTGCATTTTTGTAATATACATGTTTTACCATTAAACATTTTTAGTGAGGGTGGGATGTGTCAAATCTCCCATTTTTATTTTTGCTTATTTTTAACGTATTGTGGAATTTTAATGGGCAGATCCTTCCTGTGCTACTGACTGGACTGTTTCAGAGTGACTGATTTCCTACAGGAGACCCGTGGCTCTGGAGAGTCCCTGCACCGACACCATCTGTGTCATGCTTGGACTAGCCTAGCGAGGTAGATATCACACACGCCAGCAATGTCACTCCCGACTCTGTAACCACAGAAGTCATGAACAAATAAACAAACAGGCTGACAGACAGTAAGACACAGATGGACGTCACATCTCAGACTCCGAGGGTCCTTAGAGCGACGAAATAAAATTAAATTGAGAAATTAGCAATTTTCTCAAAGCCGACTTTCAGAGAGGAGGTCACCGCAGGAGATCAGGCAAAGTCCTCGTCGTCTCCGCGACTGTGGCCTAAGCGTCAATTGTGAGTCTACCTCTGCTGGGCTTGTCAGAGTCGCTGCCTTGAAATGTCCCGCGATGCATCGTTTGTTTGTAGTTGTCATCATGCCGCTTCCCTGATGTCTGTGAAGAGACCAGGAGAGAATGGATGGACCCGCTGAGGAGCGCTGGGGAATAAATCACCAAATGGTGCCCTCCAAGGTGGGTGAACAGAACAGCACCCCAGATCATCCACAACCTAATCTGCATTTAGCTGTCAGTCAAGCATGGAACTTTCCATTTCGCGCCACGGTGTCCTAAGTAGGGTTACGCTGTTCCACCAGACTGTTCAGCCCCATTTTGTTTCCTGGATTTATTCCAAAATCCCTCTACCCTTGTTATAGATCTGAGCCCAGGCATCGTAAAAACCCTCCCAGTCGAGGATTAATAATATATGGGACGTTTTATGGACAAGGGAGTAAAATTACTCAGGTGAAGCCAGTGAATGTGACAGCCCTGGGTGTTGGTAGCAGGTATGTGAACTGGTGGTGATGGTGGTGGCAGCGGCGGATAGGGGAGAAAGGTACGACTCCTGCCCAGCAACACTAGTGGTATTCTGGTATGCCCCTCCCACAGCCTCACTCCCACACAGCCAGGACGCAAAGGGTTTGGGCTGTGGGTTCGACGTGACCCTAACGTCAATGGACAGCCGGCCTTGATTTTTTAACACAGAGGACAAGCTGTATCCCCATTGGCACCCTATTTAGTGCGCTACATCAAAAGTGTCGCACTATGATGGAGGTGTCAGTCGACGTGGGCTAGCTCAGAGAGACAGGAGTCCCCCTGAGATGTTTCACGGGTGTTACAGGCCGCAGCCTGACGATGTGTCGTCTCTGATCATCTGTATCTAGGGTAATGTCAGGTCTGTGCAAAGACGTGTGGAATTAGACTATTGATTCGGGGTGACTTGTTGTAGTAGGTATGGTACTTGACATGCAGTATTTAATACCTGTAAGCAGGGGGCGGCTCCTGAT
Organism: Esox masquinongy; assembly: GCA_016801175.1. Taxonomy (NCBI): domain Eukaryota; kingdom Metazoa; phylum Chordata; class Actinopteri; order Esociformes; family Esocidae; genus Esox; species Esox masquinongy. The sequence continues at coordinate 32,981 of JACXGI010007456.1, forward strand.
TAGCTGAGTATTAGGAGTGATGCCAAGGAATGGCAGAATGTTTTTATTTTCATTTCAACAGACAGACATCCACTACTATTTCAGGTTTCAGGCCTTTGACAGTGTCTTGCTATCCAAAGCCTAATCACTTGTTGAAGTAGTGCGTCAGAGCATCAATACATCACCTCCAAGCCCACTGACCAAAACATGTCTGAAAATGTATCTTGAGTAAAATCCCTCTCAATCCCTCTCAAACAAACCTCTTTGAAGGTAATCTTAAAATTAAACACTGAAGCCCACTTCCTCACCCCAGTAACCTGTCGCCGAGGTTGCCTTGCTAGCTACAGAATTTGTGTCATCTCAGCCATTCTAATGAAACAGTTTCGCTAGCTTGAGGCATCAATAATAGCTAGCTAACATGAGCTGATGCAGTTAGTGGATCTGTGAAATGCTTGCAATCACCAAAAATGCTGCTACAAAGATTTCTCAAAACTCTGAATAGAATAAATTGACTTATTACTTTGCATTGTGGCCAATGCTACAGACCAGTAGCCTGTTTTTTATGATTTAGAACGTGCATTCAAAATCGGTAAAAATGTCTATGTTGTTGTTTATTGTCCCGTAAACATTCCAGGTTTTCTTATGTTCCTTAACTGTCAGCTCAAAAGCTCCACAGAGTTTAACACTGTTGCTCAGCTTTTATAAGATGTGCCGATCCCAATAAACTTCCCGGTTGTGTTCCCGAATATTAGCATGGTACGGTAGCTTCCTTCTAGCTGTGTTGCTCCTATGTGGCTAAAATGTGGCTAGCTTAAGTGAGCATTTTATATGTGCTCCGCTCCGTGGTGTGGTTAGGTCTTAGATACCGGGACTACAGCACCAGGTTTTTTTAGATTAGCCCCGGGTATTTTGATCCAATTCCAAACATATATTACAATTATTCTTTTGTTTGCGTCACCACACACATAGCTGAGCGACGATGTCTGCTTGTTTTGTGAGATTACATTAATGAAGCTAGGATGGTGTTAAGAAACACAAGCAGCAAGGGCTTTGTTCAACTGTGCACGGTTGTATGACAATGTGGGTTTGGATGTACTACTCCCCCAACTCCCCCACCTCCCCAGCCCACAACGATTGTCCCAAGTCCCTAGTATCTTGCAAGTCCGGGTACGTCCCTGGCTCTGCGTGTGTTGTCACTTATTCCCAGTGCTTAAATTGGGATTTGGGAGGTGGTGGGGCCCTACAACCAGGGCCCAGCTATGGTCCAGGGGGACACTGGAAGTATGTAACCTTGAATGCAATCCATTGTCTAGGCCCTAGGGCCTGTCCCAAACAGGATAAAATAGGGTAGTCTTAATTGTGCTAGTGACACTGAAGATATTAAATAGTTGTTATGCATAGTTCATGAGCTTCAAATGCTTTCTGTTAAGAAACATATTTGAAACAGTGTCGCCCAATATAGTTAGGTTATTTGGGAAGCCATTCTTACATATTATCGCATTGTAGCCGAGTAGAGCTGAGGTTGTTCTCATAGTTTTGTTTAGGTAGGAAAGAATAATGGGGATCAGTATAATCCTTATAGTAACCGAGCCCAGTAGTTTAAGTTTGCATCGCATATACTCATTTTTTATTCTCACTGATACTTACCAAAGTAGTCTAGTGGAGTTATACGCCGTATCAGCTGTAAGGCTAATGGAGCATATCAGAATGTTTAACTTACAATGTTGCTTAAAGTTCATTCACAGTTAAAGCACAACTGTGTGCACTGTGGAGCGATTTCATCGGTTTCATTGAAAGGGAACGAAAAGTTGTTAGAAAAAGAATTGGACAGACGAGCAGTGTTGGGCTCAATTCCATTTCACTTCCAGTCAACTGAGAAAGTACAGATAAATTAAAAGCAAATTTACCGCCATTACCTTTCATTAAGGAGAATGTGGAATTAAATTAAAATTGGAATTTGTTTTACATTCTGAATTGTACAAGAATTGGAATGGGATTGACCCCAAACCTGTGTACTGTCGTACTTGGCGTATGTAGCCGGTCAAATTATTTAGAGATTGTATATTAGCTGAGGCTGTGTCCCAAATGGTGCCCTATTGCTTACAATGCACTACTTTTGACCAGAGCCTGTTTGTCCAGTGCGCCTGGTAAGAAGAGTAAAACTAATGTACTATATGGGAATATACGCAAACACTAACTTACTGTCTTGTTCTTTTTGTCTGTCCATCCCTCTGAAGGTGGGTGTTCTCCTTCATTCAGAACCTCAGAACGGTTGGGATATCTAGAGTGAGAGACAAAGAGAGAGGGAGACTAAATAAAAAGCATTTAAGGCCAGAGCTATTTTGTCCCCTGGCCTCCTTTGGTTTGGATGTTTCACAAGAAGGCTCTGAGAAAATTTGTCTTATAAGGTCAAAAATGGAACCACGAGGTATTTATAGCAGCTCCCATTGTAGACGGAAATTCAATAACAGACAAATCCAAGGACCGGATTCTTCCAAACAGCCCAAGATTCATTTTAAAAGTTGTCATCAGTAAAACAGCTCCACTTCAGATTTTTCACAGATGCGGTGTGATTTTAAATGCACCTGCTTATCTCTTTACCCTTCTGTCCCTCAGTACAACACCCCCCCCGACCCCAAATCTTCCCACCCACTTCTCAGCTGGTCCAAGGCTTTAGCCAAAAGTAGTGTTCGCAGCTATGAGTACACCTGTTGTTGAGAATGAGAGACCTCTGGCTTGGCAGCAAACACTAGTCCCCTAGCAAAGGACACATTTTATAGTGCCCTATTGTAAACTCCTCCAAATAGATGTGATTATGGCCTGTGAAAACCCATGCTACAGTATCCTGACAAGTTGCCGTTGTTTTGCATACATCCCAGTGCTCTTATAATAGCAATTCTGGCGGTGCGTCACTGTGACAAGGCCATCGTGGCTCAACGTGTTGTCGGCTAGTGCATTGTATCCAGCTCCAACCATGAGTCATTTAATTGCTCATTGTCATATTATAGCATCGGCAGATCCACAAGCCCATGGGAAGAGTAAGCAACAGACCATTGTTGACACAGATGATAAATGCAGTGATTCTTTACAGTTTCATAGCCTTGTTTGGTACTGTATATTACTGAGAGAGGAGGGCCTCTACTCTGGTTCCTCAATTATGATGTAAAGGGTTTGTGCTAAATGACAAGTTAAAGGATTTTATGGGAATGTTCTCTATAAAATGTTTTCTACATCAATACCTTCTAACGGCAAATGATGTCAACATGCATAACAACAAAAAAAAACTCAGTAAGGGGGAGGCTTCTGTTCGACAGATAATGGTTTCCTTCTGAGAATCCCTGTCTGCTGGCTCACTTCTACAGTATATTTCCTCTCAGTACCGGCTTCAGTCAGTGCGGCTTTATAAAAGTGTTGTTTTATATTACACCGTGATGCTGAACATGGGAAATCAATAGCCATTAAATCAGAGGGCAAGTGTGTAAGTTCTAGGGAAAATGTTAACACTGTGCACCTAAAATGAGTCGCTCTGTGTATTCTTTTGGTCTAATTGTACACAACCCCGGAACAAGGGCCATGCACTGTGAATAAAAAAGGTATTACCTCAAACATTGTCTCTTTCTCGAAGCTCCGTACTGTCACCTTGTGCGGTCGGGCCTGTTTCAAAGCACGTAATGAGAATGGAGCAGCCCCTTACTTGAGGAACCCAAAATGATCTGTCAGGACAGGAAGAGGTGCAACCCACATACTGTAAATACGCACTTATACACAAACACCCTGGACACCAGGTTCTGTATGTCTCCGGGACTCATTGTACCTTGACCTACATTTTCTCACAGAGGGCTGTTCTAACACTGGGCTGCTCAGCGCTGGTCCTGGAGATCTACCGTCCGTTAGATTTTCTCTCCAACCCGGGTGGTGACTAACCTGACTTAGCGTCCGGCACGTCCGGCACGTTATTGGAATCAGGTATGCAAACTCAGGGCTGAAGAGAAAATTTACAGGATGGCAGCTCTCCAGGAACAGGATTGAGCATCCCTGTTCTGACAAATAAAAAAATACCCACGTGTCCTGGCCCTGCGACCAATCAGCTCTGTTAGCATGTGTTTGCATTGTAGAAATCGCCCGAGATTCAGCTCCAGACATCGCTGTAGAGAGGACACATTTATGGGTGGAGCCTTTACCCGGAGCATTGAGTTTGGGTATCCAGACAACCTTTACACACCAGTATGAATATCCATGTATGTCTCACCACTCTTCTCCCTTCTGTTCCCAAACCCTCCCTCCCTAGATTTAAACCCCCCCAGAACGCTATCCAGCCCCCACGCCCAGTGCTGTAAGACGAGATGTTTGGAGTCTGGCTGGAATTTATCCCGTTGGCCCGCCTCTCA
>JACXGI010007457.1:0-37341 GCA_016801175.1 Esox masquinongy
AAGAACTGTGTGTGCTGTGATTGTGTCAGACTCTGTTGGACTGAATGCCACACTGTCTCCAGATATATCTGTATGAATAAAGATAATTGCCGGCACTGCGATTTTGTCTCCTCTTAATCTCTTCTCATTAACCAACTCGGGGAAGTACTTTAGGTCGGTACTTCAATACCTAGGTATTTTAGGTCGGTACTTCAATATTGTGAAACTTACTTGGCAATAAAACTCTTTGATTCTGACATGAACTACCGGTGGGTTTAGAGCTGTACACATTTGACAAACCGCAACGATTATGGTTGTGAATCTCTGTTTGAATAGTGGAGAATCAGAGTTTCCTTTTTCAAAGTCAGAATGCCAAACACGTAAGATAAAAATAGTAGATTGCTCTTTCATTCAACAGGCTTTATACACCTCCAACAAAGCGAGGAAATTGCAGAAGGGTGTTACTGACTTAATTAGTTTTATTTAAAAAAATTGCATGGTTCCCTATCAAAATCCCCCAAATACGCAGGTTATTAGAAAGTACTGACAGCCACAACCTTATAGACAAAAAGACAAAGCTGCGACTTCCAGACAAAAGTAGGCTAAAACGATTTATTTTCAATAGACTGCATTTAACCGAAGAGCCTTATGTTTTAATAGTTAGCCAAATAGCATATGATGCTCTATGTTTAAACAAGCTTAAATAACCAAAATACTCTGGAGAATTTAAGATAGATTTGAGCTGAATTCAACTGAATAAATAAAAATGTAGATCCATGTGTATATTCAGGGCAGCCCTAGGCATAAGTGACATAGGCCACTTAGAGCCCTGGACTGCTAGTGAGCCCCAGACCACTAGGGAAGAGGGGCCCCCAAATCAAATGTTGCTTAGGGCCCCCAAAAGGCTAGGGCCGGCACTGTGTATACTTCTCCATTTACAATGGTTTGATCATGTCGATCTTTTCTCTGGTATTGCCCTTTTAATGTAAATTCTGGCTTGAACATGAATACCGATAAGGTTGGTAATTGCTTGCAAGATTCTTGGTAAGGTTTTTAACCCTAAGTGATTCAGACCCAGATAGAGAGAAAGAAAGAAAAAAAGACATACCTTGAGGAAGTTGTCAGTGAGCTTGCGGCAGGTCTGGCATGGTGCTGTCTGTACTTGGACCACAGACAGTACAGAGAAGAGCACCAGGGCAGGGAGCAGAGGCCATGACCACCACATGACTTAGACTACCTATCACTCAGCACAGAGGCAGGAGATTTAGACAAATTAGGATAATGTAAAAACTTAAAAGTGATACAAAGCCAGCTGAATGTAGTATTCAATAATACTTTAAGAACTGATATGTATAATCATGGACAACAGAATTAAATGTCTAAAAATACGCAGTGTCACTGACTTCTTGATAATGTCTGATTATCTATTGACAAATCCAGTATCCTATTAAAGATAAGCCTACTGTTGTCATGCATTATTAAAAAAAATGTTCCACTTCCTCTGGAGAAGAAAACAAACAACCTTTTCAGCTACTGTAACTAGGTACAGTAACTAGTTATGGAGCTCACCAAAATCGATGCCCTGTCTTCAGTAAACCAGGCAGTGATCTGAATAGTCAGCTAGCTCGGGATTACCGTTCGCAGTCCCTTCTGTTCTGATAACCCACCGGCATTATTAGTACACCAGGCCAAGTTCAAGTAATGCAGAATCATTCAAAACCACCTCCAATAACCTATTTATTAATGTATACATTACATGACAGAAATGTTGTTTTTATGCATGGCAGTATAACTAGCCTGTTCACTAACGTTAGCTGGACAACGCGTTAGCAAATATTAGTCAGCTAGCTAACTAGCTGTCAATGAATGATGCTGCGCTGCATCCTACCTTCAGCTGTCTGCAAACTCTGCTGGCAAAAGAATGGGTGCTTCCTAAGCACCGTAATGCAATTTCACGGCCGTACACCGGTTTAGTTCTTCCACCGTGCCATCAATTTACCCGCTACCTTATCTATAGTTCCGTTATTAGCAGGTTCCCACCTGACCAGTGCAGGGGTTCTAGTCATCAGTGTCTTGTGAGCAACATTAAAGAAACACTTTCGGGTCACGAAAATTAGGACATTTTCAAAATAAAAGAGACCAACGTATTACTTCAAAACTGACATAAATTTTGATTTATTGTTTAAGAAAATGTACCTCTTACAACATTGACAACAATTCATATATGATCATATTTAAGAGTAAACTCAATAAAAAAGTGGGTATTAAAACACGTTCCAAGGGCAAAATTCAGACAATGCCAATGACTGAATATGGAATACATATTGCCTCATAGCTCATAAACTATTGGATATTCCACAGAGAAAGCAATGTAGGAAATGTTCAGGGGAATGTGTAGAATAAGACAAACCTGTTTAATCATGGGGAATGGTGTGCTACATCTAGCAACACAATATTTTCCACACCCTCTTTTTCCACAATGTAACTCAATGGATATGAAATACATATTGACTCATACAGAAAAAACTGTTCTATACGCTGCAGTGAATGTATTGTAGGAAATGGTCAGTAGACTCTACAGAGTGATTATATGCACACACAAAAAATCAATGGGCACTGTGTGTTTGCAATTGTTGCTGGCATTTTACTCCTCCCATTACCATTGGCCACAATGTAACTCAATGGATATGAAATACATATTGCCCTATACAAAAAAAAAACTATTCTATATGCTGCAGTGAATGTACTGTAGGAAATGTTCAGGAGAGTCTATAGAGTGATTATATGCAAAGAAATCAAGGGGCACTGTGTATTTGCAGTTGTTGCTGGCATTTTACTCCGCTCATACCATTGGCCACAATGTAACTCAATGGATATGAAATACATATTGCCCTATACAAAAAAAAACATCCATTGAGTTAAATTGTGGCCAATGGTATGGGCGGAGTAAAATGCCAGCAACAATTGCAAATACACAGTGCCCCTTGATTGTTTTGCATATAATCACTCTGTAGAGTCTACTGAACATTTCCTACAATACATTCACTGCGGCGTATAGAATAGTTTTTTCTGTATGAGTCAATATGTATTTCATATCCATTGAGTTACATTGTGGCCAATGGGATGGGTGGAGTAAAATGCCAGCAACAATTGCAAATACACAGTGCCCATTGATTTCTTTGCATATAATCACTCTATAGACTCTCCTGAACATTTCCTACAATACATTCACTGTGGCGTATAGAATAGTTTTTTTTTCTGTACAGGGCAATATGTATTTCATATGCTTTGAGTTACATTGTGGCCTATAGGATGTAGGATGGGTGGAGTAAAATGCCAGCAACAATTGCAAATACACAGTGCCCCTTGATTTATTTTAAATATAATTACTCTATCCACTCTCCTGAACATTTCCTACAATACATTTTTACAATATACACTAAGCAAATTGTCAAAATCGATACATTTATTAATGGTTAAAATCGCGTTTTACCGCGGACTTATATTTTGAAGGCAAAATCCGAAAATCGGAAGTCTTGTTGTTGCTACGGAATCTCTAATGTTGCCAGCATGACGCTACTGTTCTAGTCGCTTCTTCCAGTCTCCGGCACGAGAGGCAGAGGCGCAGCCAGCAGGATACCGCCCAATCCCACTGGGACCGCAGTTATCAACCAATGGTTATTCGACAAGGACCAGAAGAGCGTGCTTTGTTCTTTAACGACGTGAACAAATAATTTGCACAGATAGACAGGACAATTCTTTAAGAATAGATGAATTGCACTTCCCACAGATGCTTTATTTCAATAAAAATAATCAACAACATATGGTTGAAACCACTATATACCTATCCACGGTAATGAATAACCCAGTCACATCAGTATAACGCACCATAACATAATGTACATTATAATAATAATAAATTTAATGTCACACATTCAAAGATGAACACCAAGCTGGAGTTGACAGTAGTGTTACAATATGTACAAGCCTTGCTTTTTTGAATCTCCAAAAGCCTAGGATGAGATACTGTTTCAAGCCGACATCCATAAGCACTTGTGTCCAGTATTTTTACCGGCCCCTGATTTACAGGCCCCTGACTCCTTCTGTCCTCTCAGACCCAGTCCATCCCATGGGCCTTTGGGCAGGTGTCAGGGCTGGAGGGTGCGCTGGTGACACAGTGTTGCAGAGGCACAGATTCCCAGGGGTCCTCCACCCTCGCCCCAACGCAGTCCTGTGGAAGCCCTGTCAGCCTTAACACCGCTGAACGCCCAGCAAACTCCCTCAGGCCTCCAGCCAGAGCCCGCGACGCCGCCCTGAGCCCTCCTGCCCGTTTCCGTCGCCCGGTGACTGCACCTCTGCCTCGCCCAAAAGCCAGTTCAGTCAGAAAGGCCAGGCTCTGGGAGGGGAGGCTGAATAGCTGCAGGCCCCTGAAGAGCTCCGGCAGAGGGCGGCCGCCTCCAGGAGGCTGGGGCGGCAGAGACTCAAACTGCACCAGGGTGAAGCGCTCGCCAGCGCGGCCCTGCAGGTAGTCCGCCAGAATGCAGCTGAGCGAGGCGCTGAAAACATCCGAATACGTGGAGCGGCATCCCTTCACAGTCTCTGCATCCTCAATGCACCCTCTTTTCTGGAGAGTGTCCCTCTCCCAACCCCGGCTGCCCCACTCCTCTGCCTTCTCCCAGGCTGCCTGGGTCAGCACCAGGACCACTTTACCCCCCTGTCTCTGCAGGCGGTCCAGCCGGGAGTGGAGCCAGGGAACGGGTCCCAGGACACTGAGCTCAGCGTGACTCCACAGGTCCAGAGACACGCTGAAGCCCAGAGAGGACAGGGACGTGGCCAGACGACACACCAGCCCAGGTAGAGCCTGGTCCCTGTCGGGAGGGTACAACAACACAATGTGGCCACCTCCCACTGCACCTGAGAGAGAGAGAGGAAGAGAGACAGAGAGAGAGAGAGACGGGTTGGTAGAGAAAAGGGAACGGAAAGGAGGTAGAGCGAATGAAAAGTGAGAAAACAGTATATAATTAGACTAAAATCAGAGGCTGTTAATAGAAGGGGGCACCCGTTACCTCGTATGTCCTCATCCTTCAACCATCTCCAAACGTATCCTGAGGGTAAGACGGACATCATTATATTTTTAATTAAGACACTGTTGTTTCATTGGTTTGTACTTTTGCTCTTTCAATTAAAATATATGGCTAGAAACAAGGTTAGTGGTATTGTACACATTGTACACATGATAGCATCAGAGGTAATTTATATTATTTAAATATATAATAGCTAAGTGTCCTACTTTTGAGAGTGCTATGGACAGCGTAGGCACCAAGTATTGCCAGACAGATAAGTAGAATCCCGATCATGACAATCAGGCTCCATCTGTTCCGCGGTGCTGTAGGAGAAATCTGTCTGATTACAAAAGCAGGGATCAGTGGTTCCTGATTCATGACTCTAACCATTATTTCTGTCAGATATTGTCTTGGATAATAGAGAACTAATCTCTATGCTGCTTCTTAGATTGAACCAATAAGCTAACATGGTCCATTCTCATCACACTGATTTACACTGAAAAATATGATTAACTTGGTCAGTAAAATGAGCAAAGAATGTTGATGACCAGGTAATGAATAATTAAGCACCCATATAAGACATTAAAAAAAAATAATACTGAATTAAAATGTATGGCATATTGACCCCCAGGGCTTAAATTCATACTTGTGAATGGACATAAGGGATCCAGCTTTGTATCCATACCCTGTATTTCCATCTAGACAAGAAGCAGTGCACAGTGTCAGAAACAAACTCTTACATTTATGATTTAGATTAACTAAAATATTTTATTTGAATTTATTTGAATGTGCATTGCTGAATAATGGTTGTTGGAGAAGTGGGAAGGGAAATAAAAGGATTTACCTGGACACAAAGAGCAGGATGGGGGTTCACATCGACGAACTCTCCCACTTGCTGACAGAAGACACGTACAAACATATACACCCTGTTAGCCTGTGGGATTTATCATTGCTAAAGTTGTGGGTGTGATTACTGCTGCGGTGACCCGGAAGAAAAGGTACACCTGCGTTGCACTGGACGTTAATAAAGGGTATTGGTAAGTCAGTTTTCACCGTGGTTGGCATTACCCCGAGGCCGTTGATAGTGGACGTCCACCTAACGTGTACCTGGTTAAACATCCTCTGCCGGCTTCCATTGACCTCGTCACAGTGCCCCTCTACAGACACCTTCCTGCACAGCCACAGTTCCCCTTCCAGTCGACAGGGGGTTGCCACCTTCCAGCTCAGCGCTGTGCCATTTTCCACATTAGTCTGTGCCTCCTCCACTGCAACGGACACGTTGTCGTGCCACATCCTCTCGATAAGCTCTGAGAAAAGATATATGGATATGTGTGTGTGTGTATTAGAATGACAAAAACAAAGGTTGAAGTGGTTGGGAAGGTCCCTTACCTTTATTTTTCACAAAGGGGCAGACCTCTCTTCGTAGTTTCTTTCCCTTCCACCAAACCTGAGGTACAGTAACAGATAAGGAATGTAACTCTGGCATGATGATGATTATGTGAAAAACCTTTTGCCCTTGTTCATTTTCTCACATATATTGAAAGCAGAACACCCTCTTAATGTAATCAAACTATTTTGTGAATGGAGTAGCAAAAGGAACAGTTTCTTTCCATCTACTACAACTCTGCTGAACTCTTGTGACCCATCACTAACCATACCCCCCCCCCACGCCTCCCAGGGACCTTGTTGCACTACTCCCTTTGTACTACTCTGACACTGCCTTGCAAAGTCTGATGAAGTTTTCAGTTGTTAGAGGTATGTGTCTACCTTGGGAACCCCACTGCTGCTATCCCTGCATTTCAGTTGCACATGCACCTTGCACATTAAATTTGCCCCATTGCACATTTAGAATTGCCATTGTACTTGCATTTTTACAGTTGTTACATTCGCATGTCTACCTTGGGGACCTCATTTATGCTATCTCTGCATCTCGGTTGCACATGCTACATTACTCCTTCATTTTGCCTTGATTGCACATCTAGAATGCCATTTAGATTTGCCATTTGTATCCACACAACTATCCCACTTGCAACAAGCACTATAACACGTCTACATTTTTTGTCCTGCTCTATTTGCCTTCATTGCACATTTAGTATTGCCATTAGTTCTGCATTTGCCTTCATTGCACATCTATATATTCCACTTGTAATATACATATACTTAATACTTGAAAATTTTCTGCCCTCTTCTACTGCACTTCAGGTTGGATGCTAACTGCATTTCGTTGTACTGTAATTGTTCAATAACAATAAAGTTGAATCCAATCTAATCAACAAACGTATTCAAATTTGCTTCTGAAGTTTCATAATGAGATGTTAGTTAATGAGCTGACTGCAAAATGGTTATACCTTGAAGCACAGACAGGGTGTAACAGACCTCAGGGGGACTGTCATCTCTCTCCGGCCCGCGTGCTTAAAGAACCAAAATGAAAGTGACAAAGGAAAAATGACAATGTCAACGTCACAGCTTGACCTTATAAAAACACTACATGCGAAAGATATAATATAAAATCTTCATTAGTGGACAGACTTTCAATGGTAACAGATAGACTGACCCACTCATGGCATTCGTCAGGCTCTTTAGTCCCAAACGTCAGGTGTGGCGTATACATGAATGTGCATATGACCACTGTCTGGTTAGAACTGTCCAGTTGGAGCAAAGCCACACTTCTCTTCTCATCAATCACAGCTCGCAGCCTGGGCACTGAGACATGAATCAGCTCATTAGATTGCCAGTCAATCCAGGATTAAATAAGATTGTGGCATAGAGTTAAAGCAAGCAGCACAGTACAAATGGACATAGAAAACAGTGTCCTGGTGACAAGAACAAAACAATAGTGACTTACCATCACAGTCTTTCACAAAAGCAACTAGGTTTGGGGAACAAACTAAGAGAGAGAGAGAAAGAAAGTGGTGGTCAAACTGTTGTACTAATAAATGTGTTTTATGGTATATTGTTATACTATATACTACATAATATAAGACTGGATGTTACCCTCTTCTAAGGAGGGGAAAGTGATGGTTCCTGTCCTGGTTGAGGACTTGACATTGACTGGACTGCCATATGTTACTGGATTCAGCAACAATAGCCACATCTGCACAAATCATACATAACATATTACATATTGAGCTATTATATTCTGTCCACTAAACAACTCCCAGCTGCCCAAAGTCACACTAAATTAGCCCAGTGTATTTCATAGACAACAGTTCAGCTACAAGTTATGGAGGGAATCTAGCCTACCTCATGAGATTGCTGGTCCTCTAGAACAGAATGGCTCAATGTAAATTTCACTTCCTTACACCGATCCATGAAGCCTGGGTGGCTGTAACACACTCTTACAGAATATTCTGGAAGACATGTAGTAGGAAACAACAGAGCAAGTAATTTACTATTTAAAAAGGGAAAAAAGCCTCAAAATTGTTGTAGTGCACACTGTAGTGTGGTTGCGCCATTACAGCTTAGGTTTTAGCCTTGGCTGTGCCACACAGGTATCTGCTGGGAGTCCCATAAGAGCGGTTAGTGAGTCCGTGTGACGGTTCAGGACCTGCAAGTTGACTGAGGTTGATGGCGATAGGAGCATTCTCTTCTGACACGGTGGTCCAGCTAATTTCCTGTCTAAGCAAGCAGTGTGAGAAAACGCTTTTTGCCTTCTTATAGATTTAAACCACAGATTTGTGTATTTACAACCGAACAGTCTTTAGTGTCCTCTTGTCTAAAAGTTTACAGGGCTGGTTACAATTCCAGTTTCATCCCACAGAAGAGGAAAGCCAAGTACTAGAGCAAAACTATATCGCTAAACTATTTAATGATACAGCAAACAGACACAGGAAGTGTGATGATTTTCAAATAATATAGTAAAAAAATACAGTCAAATTATGGTACAAAAGCAAATAACAAAGATATATTGAGATTTATGCTCTATATGAAACCATAAGCAACTCATCACTGCTCTACTAGAAAACTGAAAAAGGCAACTAAGCAAAAGAGATAATAATAAATTGTTGGTCTGCCATCAATCAAAGACTAGGCCTGTGCCAAATAACTGTATATGGTAAAATAATAGACGCTAGGCACGTGCCAAATAACTGTATATGGTAAAATAATAGACGCTAGGCACGTGCCAAATAACTGTATATGGTAAAATAATAGACACTAGGCACGTGCCAAATAACTGTATATGGTAAAATAATAGACACTAGGCACGTGCCAAATAACTGTATATGGTAAAATAATAGACGCTAGGCACGTGCCAAATAACTGTATATGGTAAAATAATAGACGTCTGATAAAATCTGACATATAGGCCTTATTAAAACTCAGTTGAGTCAGCTGGGAACAGATCATTGATTTCCCAATAAACATGGTATCAGTAGTAAACTATTACACTCACAAAAAAACAGTGTGAAATAGATAGGCCTACTGTATATGCAGATTCTCCTACAGGGAAATAAAATGGGGAATTGAAATAATGTATATAATTTTATTGGGTCGATTTTTTTCATCCACAATATACTGGCTGGTCTGTCGTCATACGCAGTACGTTTATTAAATAAAGCATCATGATTAGAAGCAGCATGGCCAGTGTAATGAATACGAAAGCAGGAGGTTGGATCCAAGCGCAGAAGCGTCGTTTAATCAACAAAGGTACCGAACACAGGGGCTGGAGTCGAGCTCAACAAGGCAGGCAGTAGTAATCCAAAAACACAGGTAGATAGTCCGCGGAGAGCAACAGTACAAAAAGAGCAGATAGGAGACAAGGTCGTAAGACATAAATAACAAGTCGTAACAAGGAGATTCAAAAACCGATCATCACTATGAACACTCGGAACGCAAATAAACTGGCAATACCTTGCAAACAACCAGGGCAAATGAAAAGACATATAGGCCCGGGATAATTGACAGAAGTGCGTGCACAGGCATTTAGAATTCTGGTGATTGTGCTCTACGGAGTGTCCAGTGTTCAAGTGATGTAGGAAGTGGGTTGTCTTCGGGTGATGTAGGGCAGGGCCGAGGGCGCGTCCTGGCGACAGACCTCACAGTCAGGTGGGGCATAACAGAGGAGAAATTACAAATATTTAATTCCTAAACCCAATGGAAGTTGTTTTAATGAGACAAGACTGTAACTATAAACAGCATTCCACCACTTTTGAAACAAGCAACCAGGCAAGCCTAGTTCAGCCGGACTGTAATAGACAGGATTGCCCTCTTCAGATTCGAACGCGGATCACCCACATGAAAGGCTGTGTCGCTAACCACTACACTACAGAGCTCTACATTTGATGCGTGTCAGTATAGCCTCTTGTGTCTATGAACAAATCCTCTTTTGCCACTGACCATTTTAGTAGCTAATTGGCCATTCGTGAATGGTATTGTTACAGTTAAACTGACTAACGTTTCTTACTAAGTTAACCTCCATCACAAATAGCGTCTATGGACTGTTAGCTTTTGCCACTGGCGGTTTGAACAGCTTATTAGCCAGTAATAGGCTTTACCAGTATCTACTAACTTACTGGAATAGTCATAGGAATTGAGCAATTGCTAGCAAGTCTGCCAAAGCTATTTCATTTCATGGCATAGGAACGTATTTTTTTCTTTCATGGCATAACAACATACTTTTTTCTTTCATTCGTGAATGACATTGATACAATAACTATCAAGAAAGTTGACGATAACTAACTTTTTCATCAAGTGAAACGACGAGAGAATCGTGGAAATAAAATAAATAAATGTCGTTGTTCACAATAGATTTGAACGTGAGCGGCACTGTCTTTAACCATAACGCCACGGCATTACGCATTTCACCAGTCGCTAAACACTTTTGAGCATTGTGTTAAACGTTTCTTATTAAGTTTACCTCCACCAGAAATAGCGTTTATGAGCTGTTAGCTTTTGCCACTGGCCGTTTAATAATAGGCTTACTGGTATCTACTAACTTCTTAGGAATAATTATTAGAATTGAGCAATTGCTAGCGAGACTGAATATGAACTTTTCCATGCCAGAAACAGTCGCAATATTACCGTATACAATTTCAGGTTTCGGTTTTAGCCAGCGAAGTCGTCGTCAATACGGAATAATTCACAATGCGTACTTCGCTTCGCCTGCGAGGAGATACGCGACCTATAGTTCACAAGTCCGCTTCTCCAACCACTACACTATTTAACAAGGGTCACTCAGTCAGTCAGTCAGTAAGAGACATTCGTTCTTCTTAGCCGGCTCCGCTTACGCAGTCCGGCAAAAAGAGGTAAAGATAATGAGTTAATAAGATTAGTTAGGAAACCATGTAAAACACACATTTTCAACGTTTAGACGGTCCCCGAATGTGTGTATGTGTTCTAATCTCATTTGCCTCAATCTTTTTGGGGTACCTGTAGGACTAGGGGGCATCCCCAGAGCACTTCCTTGTCCCTCTTCTGTCTGCTTAGAGCTGACATCTTCCTCACTGTGGTCACCGGACATTTCCTGGTCCTCATTTTGATCTGAGAACAGCAGAGAGCTTAGAATAAAAGCCACACCACACCATAACCTAAAAATAACAGGTCAGTGTCTCAGTGTCCCAGGCACAGAGACACTAAAGGTAAAGGCAGAGTTATGGCTAAGTACTGCAGAATAATCCATCTGGACACAGGACATCCCGGTACCTAGGACATGACAGACGAGTGCAGCTGAATGCTTGAAGTTGCGGGGTTACCTTTGATTGTGAAGTTCACCTGGACTCTCAGACAGGGACAGCAATCCTTATTGTTGGTGCAACACAGAAACACTCTGAGCTCCAGCTGCTTAACATTCACAGGACCCTTCATGCCAGGAAGGGCAACATCTAATTTACAAAAGCGTCCAAAAGAGATGGAGAGAGAGAGAGAGAAAAGAGGATTAACACATCATGTCAGGATAAGTGTTCCACGATGTCTTGGCTCATGATATAGGCCTAAAGGCTTCTATTGCATGGACTCACCTTTTACACTGCAGTCAGTCAGGCCCTAAGGAGAGAGAACACAGAAGAATTTCCTACAACATGCAGATTAAACAGTACTATATCTAATAACAATGTAATCATTAGGTAAACACAACACAAATAGTATTACCGAATATATGTGAGCTGTGGTCAACTGCTGAACTGCCCTGACTGTAACACAACCACTCCATAGGTCAATTCTCGTGACCATGCTCGTAGAATCGTATCCTTGGAAACCGTTAACCGCAGTGGTCATAAAACAATTGAGCCCTGGGATTAGGTGTCATTCTCCAGCCTGGTCATTTATATGTAATGAGCATTAAAGCTCAGCTGTGTGTGTGTGTGTGTGTGTGTGTGTGTGTGTGTGTGTGTGTATGTGTGTGTGAATGTGTGTTTGTGAGTGTGTTTATGAGTGAGTGAGTGTGCAAGAGACTCAACTGGTGCATCCATCAAAACATATATTGGCTTGTTCAAACAGACCTATCAGTATTTACTGATCATATTATACAAGCCAGAGGGGACCACAAATGTGGTTAATACATAAATAACAAGTACTAGAATGTTTGCTTTCTCCAACCAAACAACTTCGATGTTAGATAAGACAAATGGCCTGTTGCGTGCAAGTGAACTAAAGCTTGTTTGTGTAATGGCTTTTTGCATGAGGACTCTCCACCCCACGCCATTCACACGCAGAAACACACACATGCAGATAGACACACACAGACATGAACTACATTTTTTGCATGTGGCGAAGAAAGTAACACAACAGCGTACAAATCCACACTCACTCATAAAGATATTCAAATAACTATGTATCTATTCAATCATACTGGTGGTAAATAGGCTTAGTATTTGTATTATAGGCTGGGCAATAGTACCAAATAAAATTACTGTAAACAAAATTGATTTAAAAAAACAACGAATTATTTGCAGTGGTGTAAAGTTATTATTTTCTATTTAGATTGTGCTACTGGCTATCCGCAAATTGTTAAAACCACGAAGTCTGTTTTGCGTAAAACAATACATTTTTATAGGATTTATCCTTTCACCAGTAACACTAAAGTAGCTCATATTAAAAAACAAATCTTAGTAGCATTTTTGCAGAGTGAATTTCTCTTACTTAAATAATTTTCTAGTTATATTTACTTTTCTAAAGTTGACTATGACAGTTGGGTACTTTTCCCACCACTGATTACTGATATAATGTTAATGCGGTTCCTCTTTTACCTGGCCACACGTAAGTTGATTTTTGCCGTCTATAATCTCCAGAGCACCTGCGAATGGTGCCTTTAGCTGGAGCAATAAGAGGGAGACGAAAAGAAAGCAAGTGAACTGGTGCGACATCGCCACGACAGCACCCCGGACAGCGCTTCTGAGTCCAGGAATCCTTCCGGGTGCCCTGGCCGACGAGACCCTCTCGTACACGGGAGCTGGTTGCGCTAATCACCTCATTCCCACATTATTATCTTGCTGTATGATGACCATATTCGTCACTTCCCCTCGTTTACTGGCAGTCTTCGAACGCACAGTTCTCTGGAAAAAGGTAACGATTCTGGACTGGCAATAAGCTAAACAGGTTTAAACCTGGCTGAAAGAAAGAAAGGAAGAAAAAGTGTAGGCTGCCTAGCCACTCCGTTACACTTCGATCTAATCTCCAGTGTGAATGGGGAAAGAGTGACAGGCCGGAGAACCACAAGGGGAGGGGGTTGTTTTTCCTGAAGGTAGGCCTATCTCAGTTGCGCTGCAATTACAGTTAGGATTCAGGTGAGGGATCTAACAATTAACAACACCCGTTAGTTACATTTGGCTACTTCAATTCTTTGGAATCGTTATTTTTACTGGAATAAGTGACGTATCCTAGTGACTCAGCTACTGCAGGCCCATGTTATTATAATAGCTTTCCTGTTAATTATTAAGTTTCACATTGTGCGGTTGATCCACAGACTCCTGGTATAATAACACTTTAAATAAGTGTTTTAAGGACTAATTTGTGATCATGTCCAAGGCTCGGTCCAGTATAGACTTCCAGTGAATTCTATGATCAAATGTTCATCACCTTCGTAATCAACGTCTGGAAAATCAGCCCGAAATGAAACAACGTTGAATAGTTTTCCACTGTAGTTTAGGCTAATCATTAATCAGGAGCCTGATACTGACATGAGAAGAAACTGAACTGAGGCCAAAGTTCTGTCATTGTTCCACGCCGCCATCAGCTGTTTCATGCTCACTGTTTATTTCTAGGCAATGCACACTGTATACACACACCCACCTATACACACACAGACACACACACACACACTATGCTTTTTATTGATTCACACAATAATTGTGTGAATTATTGTGTGAATCAATAATTCACACACTCCCCCACGTGCACACATTATTATGCTTTTGCGTCACTTAAATGTAAACATCACCTGTCGAAAGTTGACATAGATAACATTCAGTGCGTGCTCATAAGAGCGTTTTTATGAACAATTATTTTTACAATCCTATTTGCGACAAAAATGTTTTAGTAACCGTGTATTTGCACTCTCTTATTTGTGTGCTGTCAGAGTAGCTGAAAAACACATGCTATTATGACGCAATCCTGGGAAAACACTGTTTTAAAATAATTGATTATCCCTTAATTACCGAATAAGATCCTCACATTAATGCAATTTCCTATGCAATTTTAATATTGTATGAATGTCATTAATATTTGGTGTTTTGAGATCAGCTAGCTGTTGCTACCTCATTGCTATCCTCAGGGAACAATAGCCTAGCCAATATTCATAATCCAATGGATAATGGATTTGCTATATATGGAGAAGTTCTAGTAAAATTTGGTAAATATTTATGCACCTCAAAAACATGGCGGCTTGGAAATCCTTTGAGCAGGGGGTGCTGATAATGATCACGTGTTAGAATTGGACTAGATACTGGACTGGACCATAATGACGCACGTCAAACTCCTGCACGGACGGATGACGTCCGTGATGCCTCCGCAGTTTTCACACGTGTTCGCACATAGCCTACTAAAACATTTTGTGAACCTTTAATGAACAGATTGTATAAATCAATATAATAATTCCCACAACTGAACAGTTCTTGTTAAATTTACTTAAGACATTTGTGGGATTGTCACATGAATTGCGGTTCGTTGGGTGTCGACCCAAAGTGTCAGCTCTTTTAGCTAGTTGTTTTCCTGATATATTGGATTTTAAAGAGCAGAAATTTGGCTTGCTCTGAGTTCTGTGTAACTGAAAAGCACGTGTAATACTGGCTAGCAGGAAATACACGTTATTCCCTCGGGCATATGTTTGAAATAGTTGAAATCTAACAGATGTAAGAAATGCACTTTCTTTTAACGGGGCCTGCAGACAATATTGTAATCATCAATGAAATGTACAAAATAACTCACATTTCTGCAAATGTACAATGAGCATTCCCAACCTGCAGCATTTTAATTTTTTAGTTATGATGATTTGCATACCGTCTGCCGTTGACCTCAGTGGGGCGTGTGCTGCTTACTAGGCTCCAGTGGGTTGATGCGAAATGCCTGGAGCCTGAGTAAGGAATGTGTGTAGTTGGGCATATTTGAATAATACTGGTTCCCTTGTGGTTCTCCTGCCTGTCACTCTTTCCCCATTCACACTGGGGATATACAATAGCAGGGTATTACAGTTTTTTTTTGTTTTTTTTTTACAATTGCTAGCATCCTTTGGTTCAATCTGTAGTCACATTTTCAAAACACTAAACACAATTAGCCCAACATCGGTCTGTTCAGGCCATACCATTAACACAATTCATGTTGTTTTCACAGAATATACAGTCAATCAGTGGCGTCGTTAGGCCTGGGCGTCCGGGGCTATAGCCCCGAATCTTTTATGAATAGCCCCGGATCTTCCGATCGCGCATTATGACAATGTAGACGTGTAGGCCGCTAGCGTGTACATCGGGATTTTCCGCATGTACATTCAAACCCTGTACTTTCTGTCCTGGCCGGGGCGGGTGGGTAGGCTAAGCCCCGAATGTATTGTGATCCTAGCGACGCCTCTGCAGTCAATTAACACGTTTCTAACATGCTTAAATTATCTTTACATACAAGCTTATCGAATAACAAAATGATGGATATTCATTGTCTTATTTACAAATGCTTGCACACAGCATGCCAGAAATGATGACCTAATGTTCAAAACCTTAAATATATTATAAAGCCTCTACTTCTGCAACAATAGCAGCTCAAAAGCATATTGAAACAGCTGATAAGCATTTTTGAATGAACAGATCATTGAAACATTGAGAAATAGCTGATTTACTGTAGGTTGTGTAAAATAAACCAACCCAAGGCGATTCCAATCTCAATTGGAAACATAGCCTGGTGCTGAAGTTCTTTCATTTACATGGACATACACAGTAAAATGTGGACTCCTTGGATTGTTTATGTTCTATGTGGATACAGAACACAGAGGAGCAGAGAGATAAAATAGTGTCTGGACTAAGGAGAGGAATAGTTGGATGAGGGAGAGGAGTAGCTGGACAAGGGAGAGGAGTTGCTAGACTAGGGAGAGGAGTATGTGTTCCAGGCAGAAGAGTAGGTGGACCATGGAGAAGAGTAGTTGACCAGGCAGAAGAGTAGGTGGACCATGGAGAAGAGTAGTTGACCAGGCAGAAGAGTAGTTGGACCAGGACAAGGGAGAAGGCGAGGTAGGGGGAGAGGAGTAAGAATGTGTGGTCGTGTTAAAAGGAGAGTAAAAGCTGTTGTCAGTGATGAAATAAGAGCCTCCATCATAGACCATGTGATAAACCATGGTCTATCACTGAGAGAGGCTGGTGAAGGAGTCCAGCCTAATTTCAGAAGGTCAACTGTGGCTTCCATTATCCAGAATTTTCAACAAAACAACAGTAAGTTAATGCATTTCAGAAGGGCTTCTTCTGTCATTACTGTTGCTATGTCCCACACTAACTGTAGGCCACCAGTCCCAATGCAAATACATATGTTGTATTTTTGTTCCTCTAAAAGATGCAATGTCTTCCTCCCTCTGGGGAAGAGGAAGGCTCCTCAGTGAAGACCAAGAGCATGCCATTGTAGGATTGGTCCTGGATGCAATGGATGCCGGCTGAAGAGACATCTCACCTGAAGACTGACAGGGGGTGGATAAGGCCAAGCATTTCTATCCAAGGTGCATAGTGAGATGACATAAGATGTGATGTGGATGAGAACATGTGGCCAAATGCTGAAGATCATATAGATTAGAAAAGGACTGTGCATTTTTTATTTTTTTCCCATCTGTGCCTCTTTTACCATAATTGGTTTTTATTTTTACACATTTGGAACCAAGGACCATGTATGTTGGATTTTTTTATTACTGGCAGCAATTTCATGCTGCTAAAAAAGCTTTTATTGCAGCAATTCTTCACTAATGTTTTTTTTCTACTGTACATACTATAAAGATGTCTCTCTTTTAGATAGTATGTTGCCACAAATGCACACATTCAACACTATCAAAAAATGTAGAGTGGTTGAATTATAGGAAACAATGGATTTTGTCTATTGTATGTAGGTAGAACTGACACATGAAAAGTACTGCCATGCTTGTAATGCAATCAACTGTTAGTGTTTTGAAAGTCATTGTGCTAACGATTGACAATATGTTCCTCTTGGACAGAAAATGTGCTAGTGTTTTGATTGAAGTATTAGATATTGAGTCGGGTTTGCCGTGTTTTGATAGAGTTAGTGTATGTGGAGAAAGTTTTTTTGCATTTTGAAATGTAGAGTTAGTATTTAATTAACAGAATGTGGTTTTGAGCAGAAAATTATCAATTTGGTTAAATGTGTGATGTAGGTGTGTTATTGTGTTTAGAGTTTAGAAAAAGTATCTTAAGTATAGGTAAACGCTTGTTAGCAGTTGGAAAAAAACTGTAATCTGATACTCTGTGTGCAGGTTTCGCATGCATGGATTAGGCCTAGTCTAGAACTAACAAAATAAGTTCAATAGAAAACTCCATTGAGCTTGTTTTTTTGTCATAGACTAGGCTTAATCTGTGTCTGCGAAAGCAGCCCTGAGTGTTTTAAATATGTCAATGCTTAAATCTTTTTAACTGAACAAAAAGCTATCTTAATTAATTGCCTTGAGTAAGAGAAATCTACAACATGCCTTTATCTGAAATAATCAATAATGGGTACCTTTTTTATTATGGCCATTGAACTGCAAGAAGAACTACACTTTGAGAGGCTGAAGATTAATGTTTTAGATAAAGTGTCATGTGTCTATGCCAATTATATGCTTTCCTCGGGTTTCGAGTTTCCTCGAGTCCTAAATTGTCCAACTCGAGTGGACTTATTGAGAACCTGGATAATTTCACTAGGTTTTTTCCTCCATTATCTACCCAGGTTGGCTGACCAAGATATGGGTATTTTTGGTATTTTTAACCCTCATCCTACCAAATGGGGTACCCCAGAGGTGTACTTTTTGTCATATCTCACAGGTGCTTTATTCTATCATTCCAATTTTTCATGACTTTGTCAATCAATTTGTTCCTAATGACTTCATATCATTGTTTTCAGTTTCTGTTTTATTAAGTTCTTTTTAAAAATACCAATGTATTGGGGTCCTTGGGGACCCCAGACAAAAGCACCCAATTTCGCCTATGCAGTTTTAATAAATGGAACTATTTATTGAGTTCATGTTTCCCACAGGTCATAATTTAAAGTAACACAAACTATCGGGGGAGTAGGGGCACTCTGTCAGTCATTTTGAAGGAGACAGACACAGATGCAGCAGACACAGATTTCCTACCATCAGGCAGGTGAGGCAGTACCGGTCTCTTCTTTCCCCACCAGCAGGCTCAGGAACAATTTCTTTCCAGCTTCTGTAACCCTGCTGAACTCTGACCCATCACTAACCATACCCACCTGCCCACTGCTTAGTACTGCCTCTCAGGGACCTTGTTGCACTACTCCCTTGTACTACTGGACTCTGACAATGCTTTGCAAAGTCTGATAAGGACTTTTTCAGATAACATTAATAACATAACAAATAATGTTTAAAGAAGAAAAAAGTTAACATTTTGCTATGATGGTTGTTTATTAAAGTAGTTTATTCTTGGGGTCTGCAGGGACCCCAGTTGGTAGTCTGTGTATGTTAAACATGTTGGTAGGATAAGGGTTAAGCAATATGTCACAAGGAGATGTGGTATACGGCCAATATAGCAGAGTTCCTGGACCATAGAGTGACCATATACCACACACCCCTGTGATGCCAGTTTGACATAATAACAGTCTTATATTACACCAATCAAAACATGGCCAAATTACTTATAGAAACCAGAAAACATGTCAGTTCAATTCAAAGGTTTGACGGCTATGCCATATACAATTCAAGTCAGTTTGGAACAGATGGTTGATGTAATAATACCATGGCACCATATCTATTATCTGATAAATGAAACAAATGGCACATCCATTCATCCATATATTCCAGCATAGAATATTGTTAAAAAAAAATACTACGCAGCAAATCTTGGGTAATTAAACAGTCAGGACTGTCCAGACAAACAGTCAGGACCTATTCTGGTCTAGTTCAGTTCAGTACACAGTGGGAGTGGTATACTATGTCTGGGACAGAGCCTGGACATAGTATAAACAGGGCTGCCCATCCCTGTTCCTGGAGAGCTCCAACCCTAATTTAGCACACATGATTCTAATATCTAACTGCGTCAGAAGTTAAATCAGCCTCCTAACAAATGTGTTTGCAGAAAAAACCTAGGGGATGGTAGCTCCCCATGAACATATTTGGGCAACCATAGTATAGTATCTCTCTAGTCCATTATGGCACTGTACATACACCAGCTGTGCAGCCAACTAGTTAGATGGACCTGTGCTGGTTTAAGTTATGGCATATTAATACTGTGGATTCAGTTGCAAGGCATATTATAAAATGATCTGGAATGGATGTTTAAATTGGAGGCTAGCCTAGACCAACAATTTTTGTGTACAGTTTGTCAACAAATAATACATTATTTGATCTATTGTTGATATTTAGTGGTGAAGTAAAGCGTCTTTAAAAGATGTCCAATCCCTCCAGAATTTAGGGTACTCTCTGATGGTGTTCAATTTTACACAGTACACTAAACTACCCGAAGTTACATAGCTTGGCATTCAGGCAAATACACAGAGGTTAGACTGATGTGTGATTTCATGGTTCGTTTGCCACACCCCACTTAGTATAGAAACATTTTTTACAGATGCCGTATCTTAATTTGACCCAGTTTCTCACAGCAGGAAAATAATCCCAATGCAATAGGAAATATGAACTATAATGCAGATTTTAATGAATGGAAATACTTTTGGGGGGTATATATGATTTTCTTTAGGGCAAATCAATTCTAAAATTATACTATACAAACAGCAAACTTACAAAACTGAAGGCAGGTGGGGGACAAAGTTACAGGATGATCAAATAGAAATATGGCATCTGTAGCCCAGAGGACAATATTGACCTATTCTACAGTAATTGGCAAATCAAGTGGTAAGTTATCTTAGTGGGGAAGTATGAATACTTGGGGGTGAATACTATATGAATATCGTCTGTTGACTTTGGTTCCAGGCAATATGAGACACTCCACTGGTCACAACTCCACCTGTGTCAAGACTGTCAGCAGGTGTGACACATGCCTGGTTAGTTTTCCCTCCAACTTCACCTTCTGGGACATTTTCGCACCCTCGTCTTTCTGAGGGCTCGTCCGTGACAATTCAACCTGTGAGTTAGTCGCCTAGCCAACCAAAGTGACAAAGTTTTGGAGAAGAGTCTGGACCAACAGTGCCAGCTGTCATCCCCAGTGTTCCCCCCTCTAGCCAACCCGCCCAGCTCTCGAATTAGACCCCCAAAATCACGAGGAAGGCAGTATCGGGGGACACTTCTGAGGTCCTTGGGGATGTCTCTGCTATGACCGAGGCCCTGGAAGTAGACAAGGGCAAAGTTGTGGCCCCTACCTCCCTCCTGTAGTGACCCCTGCAGACAGGAGAGGGCAGCCCTGAACACCGGCCCGTTCACTGAGGAACACTCCCGGTCATCGTCCTTCCAAACCTCTTCCCTCTTCATTCCTGTTCCCTCCTTTTCCCCTCTTATTTCTTCATGTCCTTCCCAATCTTCTCCGCTCTCCTCTTGTCTCATTTCGTCCCCTGTACCCCATCCGGTCTTTCTCCCCTCTCGCTCTCCTCTCCAGATTCTGTAGGACTCCTTAGCTTCTGGGCTCCAGATGATCAGAACCCGGCCTCCTGCTTCTCTGACTGCCTCCCAATGTCCGTAAAGCCAGGGCAAAGGACCCAGCTCACACACCCCAGCCCTGGAACTATCCAAAGTCCCAGGTTTGGCCTCATTAGAGCTCTGGGCCCACAGAGCCATGTGCACTTCAGCACCCAACTCCCCCTGTAAGATCGAGGCCAAAGAGCACACAGCTGACACATGGGCTGTCTGCCCGGAGGAGCACACCAAGAGGACAGGCCTCTGGATGGAGAGCCAACCTGCAGGGAGGGAGAGTGGGGACAGAGAAGGACAAACACATACATAGATAGACACAAAGACAGACAGAAAAACATACAGACACATACACACATAGACAGACACACAGATATACACATAAAGACAAACACAATGACACACAGAAGCAGACACAGAAGCAGAGAGAACGAGTAGAGTGGGTTGACAGTAAAAAAAAAGATAGGCAGACAGACATACATAAGAGAAGGAAATTATTGTAATGTATTGCTTGATTCTTGTGTTATTTCACTGGTGATGGCCAATAAGTGATCAAGACTAAATCAAATATGGATTCAATTCAGAGTCTTCGGTTTGAAGGATAAATTGAAACAGCCAGACACAAAGACAGGTCAAAGACAGTTCTTTTATTATAGAAGAGGTTAATGCAACACATGGTCAAATGAAAGGACTAGTTCATATGAGAAACACTGACCCGTGACTCCCTTCTTGGTCACATGGTAGAGCAGGCTTCCCAGCATGGCCGCAGAAAGCAGAAGAGCCATGGCTGTAACAGCATAGAGACCCCATCTCCTGTGGGAATCTGAGGACGAATAAAGACAGTACTACACGTGTAAGGTATGTGTGTTGGCATAAGAGAGCGGTTGCGTGTGTGTGCATGTGTCTTTGGATAAACTCACAGTCAGGACAGAGTAGTCTCCTCCCAAACTGAACCACATCTGACCGCCACACCTTCAGAGAAAAGCAAGAGTGTGTGTAAAGGAATGTTTACAGGTAGGATATGTCATATGGAGACATTCCAGTTTAGGATGTCATACCTGCACACAGAGTCCATCAGCCAGAACTGATATGGGCAGGTCCAGCTGCGTCTCTCTACCACCGCCACCCTGCAGAACAGAAAACCACACTTAGCAGAAACGAACAACAGTGGTTACAGCGCAATTAAATGAAGATGGTGTCAACTGTAATAAGTAAACCACTAAAACACTGTAAGAGGTGAATGTAACAACTGAATCTGCAATTTGACAAACTTTGACAAAGCCTAAACGACTTAATCCATTCTGTTGACAAATTCAATTTTCTGAACAGAAAACTATATTGAGTTATGGGCCCATATTCACAAAACATTTTATCTTATCACTAAGAGGCCTCCCAAACAGCAGTAATGGTTTTTAGCTAAGAGTTCCCTCTTAAAACCTATTCACAAAGCTGCTGAGACCAACTTTTACTAAGGAATGGGGAGAAATGTTAAGCTAAGAGAAAGAGCGGGGTTGACCCCGTTGCTATGGATGATGTCTTGTTCCACGAACAAGCCTACTTACTAGGCCCACAGTGATTGGCTGATAGGGGACGGGTCTCTGTCAGTGAATTTATCATAGCAGTACTGTAGAAGAATGTGTCATGTTGCCATATTGAAATAAAGATATTCAAATAAAAACGTAGGCTAATTGTCACTGATTAAACTTGAAACCAAGGATGATATACTGACTAGTCCAGATATGTTCAGCTAATTGTCTAATTGTCTCTTACATGTCTGGCAGTTCATAAACAAATGCATGTAAATTTTTTGATGGTGCAATAATTCTTGCAATTATGTGTCCCATCTGTGTCCCATCCAGATATGTGTCCCATTCAGATATGGCAATGAAGTCGGCTTTGTTTCTTTGTAGTTGGCGAACATCAAGAAGAAACTCTATAAATCGTCGGATGATGTTGGGTCTGGAAAGGGCATTTATTGTTTGATGTAACATTTAATGGACAGATAACTGAAATATAGGCTACGTAGCTCGTCTCCACTGCATACCTGCATTTTCCCTGTGGCCAAGTAGTGTAGAATTCTCACAGCCTTGATCTCCAGTGTTATTGGGTTGTTACTGTTTGTTGGTGAAGTGACTGCATCCCTGACTAGCTCTACTATGATCATAGTACCCTCACGATTAAGGCAATACCTTTTTAAAAGCCCAGTATCATTAAATGTTTCTAAAATGTTGACAGATGTTGTGCCAAAAACTGTCCCCCTGCCAGAATCTGACCCCCCATCGCGTAAACGTGCGCACTATATTCTCCTTTGCTGCAATTTGTTTGTTTGAGTGGAGATGCTCGAGCCATTAGAGACTGGAAGGTCTGACAAACTTGTAAATCATTTTGGTAGCTCATGCTGACCAGTAGTGTCTGTCACAAAAAGTATTTTACTCTACTGACAAAAGTGAGCACAATGCAAGGGGGGTTACATTTCGGCAAGCTAATTGTCTTGCCTGCTGAAAATTGTCCCTATCTTGAGACAGGAAGGTCTGACAAACGTCTAAATCATTTTGTTCGCTCATGTTAATGAGTAGTGTGTGCCAAAAAAGTATTTTTACTGTAGTGACAAAAGTGAGCACATTTTGAGGGGGAGGGTTGAATTTCCACAAGCTCATTGTCTTGCCTGACAAAAATTGTCCCCCCTCCCCATTAGAGACTAGAAGGTCTGACGAACATCTAAATCATTTTGGCAGCTCATGTTGACCAGTAGTGTGTCCCACAAAAAGTATTTTATTCTAGTGACAAAAGAAAAGGGGTATTTCAGCAATACCTTTGTTCAGTGCCCCCTACTGTCACCATCCATTCATCTCCCATCCCTTCATTAATTTACCTCCTATGGCTTTTCCACCCAATCATATTTGCCCACTCAAATGTGTTTTGGCATCATGTTTGTATTTATCATTTTTAAGGATGCAGGCACAACAGTAATAATAAAAAATAACAGTAATATTAATAATAAAGGTTGTACTTTGTGCTATGTTAAATAAATAAACGAAAATGTATAATAATCCAGTAAACATTTAGCTTCTGGCTAAATAACTTCTGACAAGCATCACAGAGAAAATCCTCAAATGATGAGTGTTTCACCCAGGACTGGAACCACGGTGGGCAGAGGTCACAGCCAATCTGAAATTTATGATGAACTGCGTTAACACGTTTAAAAAAACAAGAAAATTGGTTTTCTTGAATTACAGTAACTTCATTTTCACACACTACCAAAAGTGTGTGAAAATGAGCTACCAAAATGATTTAGAAGTTATGTAAGACTTTCCTGTCTCAAGATGGGGAGGGGGGACAATTTTTGGCAGGCATGACAATGAGCTTGCAGAAATTCAACCACCCCCCCCTTACAATATGCTCACTTTTGTCACTAGCATAAAATGTGGCATTTTGGCAGGCAAGTAAGGGGCTTGCCAAATACAATGTGGATACAATGACACAGAATAAGAAATCAATTTTTTTGGTAATATGTCTGTTATGCACCAAGCACTACAGTCATATAAAACAATCTAAATTCCAAAACATATGTTTTGCTGGGTCTCAGGGGGGTTGGATATAATTGACTCATTTTCGTTTTGTCAGAAAAGCTATGGCTAGATTTTAAGCTAACACACTAACACACTTGGCGATGATGGTTGATACTTCTGGAAAACGTATGCGTTTTTTGATTAGCACACTGAAACAAATAGCCTAACAAAAAAATGCACATTAAAAGCATCTTCCGTGCGAACAAACAGCGATTTTTGTCAATAATAAAATGCGGAAAAAGTTATAATTTTACTATTGTCTTTAAGGACACAAATAAATAATGTTTTATTCAACTAAGATGAGAGAAACATAGGCTAAAGAACAACGAAGTGAAGGGAAAACATCTTCACGCAAGCAAGTGTATCGCAGCAACGGAGGACAGCGTGGCATCAATGTAAAGGGGGGACAGATTCTGGCAGGGACACACAACAAGACCTGATTACGAGGTGGATTGCCAACAGCGGCCCTTTTAGGATTGTTTGTGACTTGGTCTTAGTGACTTGGGAGTCCTCTTGACTACTCCTTACTTTACCCAGATTTAGAAGCTGGTTTTAGCACTAAAACGCTTTGTAAAATACTCTTAGACCAAAAATGTAGGAGTCCCAAACTTAGGATAAACACGCCTTAGGACAGAGTTTCTCCTAAATCAGCAAGTTGTGAGCTACTTCTAGCTTTAAAATGTTTTGTGAATATGGCCGCAGATGCTTTATCGATGAGAAAATCTGCAGAATGCCGGCCTGGTTTTGTCTGGCTAATGGGCATCCTGATTCTTCAGAGTTCGACCGGGTGACAAAAAGCCCACCAGATCTGTGGAGCTAGACTTTAATCTCACCATGTTTACAAAATAGATAGCTCCCATGGATACACATCCCTTCTCTTCCCAGACACAGAGTTGAGCAGCAAAGGACGCTGGGATAGTGGAGGTGAGATAGACAATGAGATGCTTCAAACCAGGACCAACATGTGCCTCCCATTTAGACATATCTGAGGGACAAAGGGAGAAAGAGATCTTAACAATGTTAACAACGTCAAGTGCAGCATTTCCTTAACTGTGGTGACCTGGGGTCTTACCTGACAGGAATGGACATTGGACATCATGGCTGCCTTGAAACGAGAACTGCAGAAAACAGAGAGATAGTAAAACTTCTCCGACTATGACCTCCGTGCACTGTATTATGCGGTTAGTTCACTGTTGATCATAGCTCAAACAGACTTACCCGCACACACATCTGAGGGTGTCTGTCCACGGCCGAAACATTATACCTCTAACAAAGGGAAAGTAATCATCACGTTATCGTCAGCCGCGGTGTCGCTCTCCTGCCACCGCCATCGTCTTCATCGTCATCATCCTCACCACCCTAATCCGTCACTCACCAGTACTCCTTTCTCCACGGTGTCCTCCAGTGTGGTGTTGAAGATGGGAGTGCAGTGGGTCGTGTGATTCCAGCAGAGGGAGGCAGAGGGCTTCAGGTCAGATGGGGGACAAGGGGAGGCCCAAGCCAGGCTGGAACCCAACTCGCCATACAACGTCACGGTTCCGGAGAGCCACACGTCTCGGTTCTCGACTGGTCACACAGAAAGCGCACAGTTACACACAGTAGTGTGAGGATTGAGCACCAACAGATGTGTTTTCAACGACCTTGGTGAACTCAGAAGTATAGCCTGCCGTTGTTATTCAGATGCTCAATTCAGACGTCAGTCCATCACTGTTAAGAGGTTAACTGGAACCAAAAACGCAGAGCACCCCCCCCACTTTTGAATTTACCAACAAGTCCATGGGCTACATTTCCCCTCCAAAATCCGAAAGATGCTAACACCTGCAAATTAAGTATTTGTCAATGAACTAATGCTGTTTGTTATATTATGGAAATCAATGTTTCATTAAATATCTATGATACTATCTAGGTTTTCTGGAGTCTGTCCAAATGAGGCTGGATCTCCCTAAAGATTCCATCCTGATAAATCCCAACTTTCTGGGACAGAACTTCTCAGAAGAGAGAGAGCTGGGTGACGACATCATCACTAGAACCGATTTCTTAATACTACACACAGCATAGACACTACTGATGATCAAACACACAATAAGCTTAGCTATGGAATTGTTCTGTTGCTTATGTATATTGGTGTCACACATTTATAGAACTGTCTATGGACAATTAATGTTAGGAAATTTTAAGGGGATTTAACCAGGATAACCTGTGGCAGTGGGGAACTAGGAATCCCATTGAGGTGTGATTTTGTTTTCCCTGAGTAAGCGTGCAGCTTTGAGCTTTAACTCTGTCATCTCAGTCATTTCTTGATTCTCTTGGTTCACAGAAAAAGAAACAAGCGAACAACCTCTAATGTCTACTCACCACCTAATGAGCTGTTTATAAAGGGGCAAACTGTGGTCCTCTTTGCGTCTAGATGTGTGTAATATACCTGAAGGCAGACATACAGAGAGACAGTTTAAACGAGGCAGTAAGGTCCCATGTCCTTTGCACAGTATCTGATAGTGATCTGTTTTCATTATGATAGGTAGTTGTCCGAGGCCTTACCTGGACACAGACACACGGCAACAGGTAGGGGAACGTGAGATTCACAGACGGAGACTTACTGGTGTCAATCTGTGAAGAACGACATACCCATGAGCTGATTATCTACCCCTCTGATGCATACTGACATAATTATAAAACATAAGTCCCCTTTCCAACAGCCTCTGATTTACCACCTTCTCGCTCTGTAACGAATTACAGAGGACTGTCGAACATCAACGCACCTGCCAAGCATCTAATCTATACGCATGTGTTAGATTAGATGCATTTATTGATGCATTTATTTTGATCCATCTGTAGATGGATTTATTTGACAAGTAGGTTTATTGTTATTGAGTGGTACATTGTTTTTTTCCGGATGGTAAGAATGTGGTTAAACAATGGAAGTGTCTTTGACTTTACCTTGAAAACAGCAGAGAACTCTTCACACAAACCCAATCCCTGTTTTTCCGTTACAGTGTGTGTGATAATGCAAAAATAGTAACTAAGTCTTTAGGTGGATTTTCATTACTCGTGTATTTACCCCCTACCCCTTTCAGAGCAAAAAGCCAGCAAACGGAAGCAGTCATGATAAAAGCAAAAACGGTTGGATTCTGGTCTGTATAAAAGAGATTTCCAAAACTCTGCCCATGTACACACACACACACATTCACATAAGTGAGCTTACGGTAGTAAGAGGTGAAATGCCAGAGCATGCCAAGCCTGCCTGCCTATAGCACGCCCTGGTGTCCACGTCAAGCGAAGGAGCAGGCTGGTTTATCGGGTTCCCAGTTGTTATTGTTACGGTCAAGGATCGAGCCAGCTCATCAACAGACAGGTTGAACATTGGCACTGGATCTGCAGTGCAAACAGAGAGGAGCCACAGTAAGCCATATTATAACAAATGGCCAATCACAGCTGAGGCAAGGGGATGAGTAATGGAAGTAGAAAGGTCAGGTTGTGAGACTCAGTACCTGGACAGATGTTCTGTACTATGTACATTTCTTTTCTCAGAGGTATGGAGGACAAAAACACAGCCACTTCTCTCCCTGCTTCACCTGGGAAACAGCCTAACACCAACTCCCACTAGGGGCAGCAGAGACCCAAAAAACATAATCAGAGACCAATTCACACACAATGGTTTTTCTATCTTTATGGGGACCAGAAAACCGATTGACCCAAATTATAGTAATTATTATTTACATGGTTCATCAAGACAATAAAATAAGAAATTGAACATGAGTTCATTGAGTTAACTGAGAAAAAAATGAGTTCTTATACAAATACAAGGAGTCTTTCTGATGACAGCTGTGTCTATACCAGGTAATAACCCCAATTCTAACACTAATCCCAAATGTCATTTTACCTAAACCATTAACCAGAAATAACCTTTTTTCTTATGAGGACCAGTTAAAAAAACCTTGTGGAGAATGAATTGACAGATTTTACCATATTATTAGGTTCTTCTGGTCCTCACATGTATAGTAAAACCAGGATAACACACAAATACACACAAGAATGTGTGTGTGTGTGTGTGTGTGTGTGTGTAAAAAAACATTAAACTATTAGATCTTACCAAAATCTTATGACCAATTCCCACGCGATATAAACGTTTGATTTGGATGGTTTTTGATCGTTTCTTAGGCAAATCCTTCCACTTGAAATAAAAATAAATAGAGGGTAAGAAAGTTACCTTATCTTCTCGTAACTTTAATAACTAAAGCATATTCAATATAGAGTGGAAGAGAGAAAAGTTGAACTTCAGGAAATGTCACCTGCAAAGTGTCATTTTTCACTCCTTTTGACGTTATGAAGATGATTCTGCGGGTATTAGTTGACAGTTTCAGGTAGGTGATGGTCAGTGTCCCATTAAAATCTAGAGAGCAAAATTGGACACAAAGGAATAATGGCAGTGACTTAAAAGTTGAAAAACGTCTCTTCTACACTATAGCCACTGGCATCAGGCATTGCCATCAAAAATCAACCACTGACTATAACTGTCTTGCACTGCATCCAGTCAAAGCTCAAAAATTGCACACAAACATTTTATCTTGTGAAAAAAGCATTCATTTGGTTCCTGGTGCAAAAGGCAGAAAATTACATTTCTGTTGCATAACATATGGTCTGTAAATAGGATTAAAAGGAGATGGAGCATTGCTCCTCCAAAAATGGGGGGGGGTGAGAAACAGTAATTGGTTTACATAGAAAATAGACTTAAAGGCCTTACCCTCATGTCTCATTCTGACAAATACCCGGACACAGACAGAACAGGAGCCTTGTGATGGAGAAGATCGGACTGTTGACAGCTCCACCTGGGGAACACTCTCTACAGAAACAGTAAATCTGAACAGTTAAAACTGTGCAGAGCATAGTCTGGAATTGCTGAAATACACAAATTCTGCTTTATACTGTGTAGAGGATGAGCTCTACAGCGGGACCACGAACTGAAGTAATCCTTACCATTTTTGTGTATTACCTATGGATGAAATGGAGGAAACATAGACAAACAGGAAAAGTGGGAAAGAAAAGAATGTTGTTTTGAGTTTGTTTTTTCTTTTCTTTTTATTACACTATATGGGCTTGGAATTACAAAAACGGCTAAAGTATGCTAATGTTTAGTAGAAAACAACAATGTCATCATCATAAAAACAAATGTACCCACTGACAATGTTGTAGCAGTTGGTCAAGAGTAGCCAGCGATGCTAACATTTGCTTGCTAAATTTCGGTCTACTCCCCTGGGTCATTCTATGAAACGGGTGCCCTTTCATTTTGCTTTTAGGTATTTTGTTGGACAGAGGACATCCTTAACTATATTGAAAATGTATCGTGCCATGTCTTTTTATAATTATTTTTACAGCTTCAATGCGCCTTGGCATAGATTCTAACTAGTCTCTGGAACTCTACTGGAGGGATGGAATGCCAGTCTTCCAAAAGATATTCCCTCATTTGATTTGTTGATAACGGTGGAGAGTACTGTCTAACACTTCGATCCAAAATCTCCTATAGGTCTTCAGTTGGGTTGAGATCTGGTGACTACGTATGCTGTAGCTTATGATCACATAAAATTCACACTCATCAAGCCATTCAGTAACTCCTTGTTGCCTGTTGATGGAGGCATTGTCATCCTGCAAGAGACCGAATTATGAACCCTCTTTTAAAGTCACTTAGATCCTCCTGCCATCTTGATCCAAAATCAAGGTCAACAGGGCCTGCTCAGCATTTCTATACATGCCACAGAGCATGACAGGATGTTGCTTAAATGTATCATGCAGCACACCTCTATGGAAGCATCTGCATTCGTTATGTTCCTCTACACTGACTGCGTAGTGGTTAGAGATACAGACGGCCATGTGGACTGGTGTTCGATCCTTGCCTCGGGCTGAACGAAGTATGCATTAGGATTTGTTCAGGATAGACAAAAACCTTGCTGGCTAAACGCTTCAGTAGCTACGTTATATAGCAAGCCTTACATTTTGTACGGTTGTATTGCAACTATTTCTGGAGGATTTTCGAAGTACACATCCATGGATGCTTTTTGGTGTGATATAGGTCATTGTATATTGATAGTTATTGTTAATGTCATTCAAAGAAAGAAAGAAAAACGAACCATGAAATGAAACAGCTTTGGCAGTGTCAAGTTCATCTTCAGTCTCGCTAGCAATTGCTCAATAATTATGACTATTCCAAGTAGTAAGTAAATACTAGTAGGCCTATTACTGGCTAATAAGCTGTTAAAACGGCCAGTGGCAAAAGCCATACAGTTCATAGATGCTAACTGTGGTGGAAGTAAACATAAAATAAGAAACATTAGTCAGTTTAACACAATGCTTAATGGAGTCTAGCTAAATATTCAAAGTTGGCGTGATGTTAATGCGTGACAAAATGATCTAATGTCGAGACGGAATTTTATGACGAGGTAGTATGTCCCAATCGGTCCCTACAGTAATCTCTTTCTAATTCAACGCATTGAATGTAGTGTATCAACCCTGTTATACATGTTGTTGGTTTGGATGTTTGCTAATCTAGGGAACTAGTTTCAAGAACCGTGGAGTTTCGACCAATTGGTTTAACAACGCAGAACACTCTGAACACGTATTGCTTAGTGGTATAATGGTTAAATTGCGGGCCGGTTGAACTAGGCTTGCCTGGTTCCTTTTCTTGTTTCCACATCTCTCTTTGAATTTCCATGTGACACTCAGTTACTGGCTGGGAAGCAATATAGGCCTCAACAAGACATTACTAGCCGAGTAATAAACTTAATGAGACCACATGGTCAGCACTGATGATTTTAGCAGTTTTGTTATCTTGAAATATAACACTTAAATTATTTACTATCTGAATTCAGGGTAACAGGGTTGACATCAGGGTAGCGACTGCCCCTCGCTCTGTCCGTGATGAAATCATTTGACGCTCTGCGGCCACCAAGGACTTAGTGCTCCTGCTACTGTCAAAATCCCACGGTCAGCAGTCGGTTTGTTTGTTTGTAGGTTTGGGTGTAAAGTGTGTCTTAAACCAAACTTAAAAAGTACATCGTAGTTTGCACAGAATGATTACGAAACGATTTCGCCATGGACAACCAATCAATATCACTGTCTGATGGTTTTAGAAGCAGCGTCACACATCGCATCATTCAAAGCCACTGGCAGGAGCGCAACTGAGAACAACCACAAGAACGTACTAAATGCAGGCAAGCTAGTTAGCTAGTTAATAATTGATCGATAGATAGCTAGCTGACTTTTTAGTGCTTAGCTGAATCAAACCTGTTTTAGAAGGGGCGTTCATGAGCAACTGGGACGTAGGAAAGTTCCGACCTCCAACTGGGAGAGTACACCTGAACGCTTTTTGAGAGCTCAGAGAAGTAACGTTAGACATCACTCAACCTGGCTGCGTTTGTGGTGAAAGATTAAAAAATAAAAATGACTTGCTCAATGCATAAATAAGTTACTATATTTGTTTATTTGGGTCATACATATTAGCGCAGATGATTGTGGTGTTAAAGCATACTTTGTGGTTTACTTTTGGCTAACTGAGGTAAGCTAGTCTTAATGTTACTTAACACTGTCAAAATGTCATCCGTGGGTTTTTTTTCTTATCAGAATTTCAAGTTGTTACCGGGTTAAAGTTGGTTTGATATTCGACATTGGATATTCAACGGATATTTAAAACCCGACATCAGCTCATGTTTTTCCGGACTCAGCCACACTATAACCCGGTGCATCTAACAACGTATACAGCGGTCTGCTTATGGTTAGGGACCGTCAATGAATTACATGCCTCAAAGTAATTTATCAATAGCTTTTTAACCATGTGGCTTAGAAACCCTAAACCACTTTCAGATTGTTCAGAGAGCATACCCACATGTTGCACAGCCTTTGGTTTTTACTGTGCAACATGTGGGTGTACTCTCTGAACAATTTGAAAGTGATTTGAGGTTTTTACATCATTCAAAAAAAGCTATTGAATTTTTCAATTTTCAATTGTTTATAAAAAAATCACAACTTTTTTGCAAAACCCAAAGGCTGTGCAACATGAGGGTGTGCTCTCTGAACAATTTAAAAATGTTTGGAGGTTTCTAAGCCACATGATAAAAACCTATTCAATTAATAACTTTGAGTCATGTAATTAATTGACGGTCCCTAACCATAAGCAGACCGCTGTGTTCATCGGTTTGATATACCGGGTTATAATGTGGCTGAGTCCGGGAAAACAAGATCTGATCTCGGGTTTCGAATATCCGTTGAATATCCAATATCGAATATCAAACCAACTTAACCTCGGGCACGTTTTTATTTTTGTAAGCTCCAAATCCTCTTATTTCACTCAATGGCCTTTGTTCCCTGACATGTGACATTTGTGCCTAAAACATTTTTGGGACATCGAAGGCCAAACGCCCTTGCCCCTTATATGACGAACTTCCAAGTCTGGTTGACATGTTAAGCTTGTTCCCCTCTGTCAAACATCTTACTGGAGACAAATACATCCCCTCAGGCCATGTTGTTCCAAAAAGGCATTTAATAACGTTTCCTGAAAGTCATGTGACTTGTCGTTCAATATTCTGATATTATAACGGGGATTTCTATCAAAGTAACAGGTTTGATGAAAAAGTAGGAAGACAACTAAATATTTCATTAATAATTAATTCAAGTATTCATATGGCATTCTTTAGAAGTGGGAGAATTATTCCATTGGGACAGGTCGAAACGCATGTTTTGAAGATGTTTTAAATGCCAAATGATGGCAATAAATTATTCATTATCATCTTATATAATGACAAACAAAACGTGATGTCACCTGAAAGTAAACATGCTTAAGTTCATATTATATCCAAATATATCAGAGCGGCGCAAAAAGCATCCGTTTCGTGGAATGACCCCTTAATAGCGTTATATTACATCTAAAATCTATTTGGTGACATCAAAATGATGACAAATGCTTTAGCTGCTAATTGATTGTGATTTTTAGAGATGGTATCGTGTTCTCAAGCAATTCGACTAAATCTTCAAACATTCCCATTGAGGATGCATTGAGTAGCACACTCGACATCAGCCCTAAAACGAACATCCGAACGTTATTGAAACGAAATGTCCAATAAACCCACTTATTAGTCAGAGGCAAACAAGATTCTACCGACAGAAACAGCAAATTTTCAACTTCCAAATTTTTTTCCGGAAAATGTAATACCGTCATTTTACTTACTGGAATGGTTTTTTTTAGATTAAAGTTACATAAATCCAAAGACAACCCTCAGAAAGTATATGATAAGACCTTTACCTCCTTGACTGTAAGTGTTATCTCATCCGCAGCGCTTAGGAGCAGCAGCAGACAGAGGAGCAGCACAGAACACGATCTTCCATTTACGCAGCGCTTCATGACCACTGGTCACTACAAGCAAGCTGCCGATGCCTAGCATGTAATGAACACTTGAAAAAGTCACAGCGTATCTGACGTTGCGGGGCACAAAATCCTGCGGGCCAACAGACTGGATCCATAGTCTAGAAAAGCCTACATCGTAAAGTAAAATACTTTAGTCCAATAAAACTGAAACTTAGCAGTGTATGTCGTTTTGTTATGTTCCCAATGAACATGACTTGTTACGAATAGTTCCACACGTGAAGTTGTGCTGGATGACTCAGTAATCGCAGACTAGTTTTTGCCACAGCTCCACCTCCCCTGCCTTTTAGTGCAACCTAGTCTCATTGGAATACGTAGATATTTTACAGAAATCAATGACACCCGATTTTGTATGATATGTTACGTTAGTGTACATTACAATGCGCTACCAAAACGTATATTACATTATGAATTGGCTAAAACCTAACATATGTTACAAATGCTATTAAAACGTTTCATATGTTACGAACGGTACAAAAACGTATGATATGTTACTAACGCTACTAAAACATATCATATATTACAAATTTGCAGAAAACATCCAAGCCGTGTTTCAAACCAGCGACGTTCAGCTCTGCAGACCGGCATCCTTCCCACTGCTCCATACAGGAATAACAGATTTGGTGGGATGAGTAATGGCCTTACCTAGGTCGCTACAATATGTAATAAATGCATTTTAACGTTACAGTAAATGTTAGGTATTACAGCACTGGGGTTAAGATTTCGGTTAAGGTTAGGTATCACAGCACTGGGGTTAAAGTTAGGTTTTGGGTAAGGTTAGAAAACGAAAAAGGTTAGGTTAAGGTTTGGTTAGGGTAAGGTATCACAGCACTGGGGTTAAGGTTAGAGTAAAGGTTTTGGTTATTGTTAGAAAGAAAATCACTTGTAACATATTGACCTTGTAACACCACTACTCGCCGCCCCTAACAAGAAGTTCCTATTTGGAGCAGTGGGTAGTGCACCTGTTTGCGGAGCTGAAGGATGTGGGTTTGAAACACAGCCTGCTAATCGCAATCTTTTTTTCTGGATTATCACTCTGATGTTACTTTACCTAACTTAATATATCTTACAAATTCGGCTGTCAAAGATTTACGTAAAATAGTTTACGTATTTCAATGACACCAGGTTGCATAGTCAGAAGGACCTCCCCCCAACATGTAACCCTTGCTTTAGCTATTTAGACAGTTTTACAAATATTGACATGCTTCCATACATTTGAACCCAGTTGGAAATAAGTATTTGTAAATACACTGCTCAAAAAAATTAAGGGAAGGCTTAAATCACACATTAGATCTCGATGAACGAAATATATTAAAGATCAGAATCTTTACTGTACATTGTGTAATTCATTGAGAGCAAAATTATGTAACAACAGTCAGTGGAAACCAAAATCACCAACCGATATAGGGCTGAATTCAAATTCACACCGAAAATCTAAGTAAACAATTGAAATCACAGGCTGTTCCAACTGGCGTGAATTTCATCATGGCAACTCATGAATGGCCCCCACGTGCCTGTATGCACTCCTGATAACGTTTGTGCATGCTCCTGATGAGACGGCGGATGGTGTATCAGGGCATCAGTGAGCTCCTGGACAGTCTGTGGCGCTACTTGGCGGCATCAGATGCACCAATACATAACATTCCAGAGGTTCTCAATTGGATTCAGGTCTGGGGAACGTGAGGGTCAGTCAATGGCATCAATGCCCTCATCATTCAGGAACTGCTTACACAGTCTGACCACATGAGGCCGGGCATTGTCCTGCACCAGGAGGAACCCAGGGCCCATTGCACCAGCATAAGGTCTGACGATGGGTCTGAGGATTTCATCGTGGTTCCCAACAGCAGTCAGGCTACCGTTGGCTAGCACATGGAGGTCTGTGGGACCCTCCAAGGATATGCCTCTCCACAGGGCCGACCCTAGCCTTTTGGGGGCCCTAAGCAAAATTTGATTTGGGGGCCTCCTCTTCCCTATTGGTCCGGGGCTCACTAGCAGACTGGGGCCCCCTAGAGGTCGGGGCTCTAAGCGATCACCTATGTTGCGTATGCCTAGGACTGGCCTCTCCAGACTATCACTGACCCACCACCAAACCAGTCATGCCGGATGATGTTCGAGGCAGCATAATGTTCACCACAGCGTCTCCATGTTCTTTCACGTCAGTCACATGTGCTCAGTGTGAACCTGCTCTCATCTGTGAAGAGAACATGTGAGAACATGCATGTGCCATCCAGGAGGAGCTGGACTACCTGTGCAACCTGAATGGGCTGCAGGTACCGCTTCCTGCTACCAATAGTGACAAGGGCACTAGCAAAACACAAAACTAGAGAAGAATCAGTCAGGAAGGATAAGGAGACAGCATTTGTCTGTAGCCACCACTTGCAAAACCATTCCCTTTTTGGTTGGTTGTTCCCTTAATATTTTTGAACAGTGTAGTTTAAAATAGAATGCTATTAAACACTTATTTTTTAATTAAATACTCCAACAGAAGCAAACTATTCAGTCCAAATGTACTTACACGTTATTGGAAAAAGTACTAATAATAAACCCCAAATTAAATATGTAAAATAACAAATACACATGTAGTTATTAGAATTCAGGTTTTGAACACCCTCCAAGTGGAGTAAATAAAGCAATACATGAATATAGAGTCAAGTAGATAACAGAGTAAATAAAAAGCATAATATGTCAAATATGTACAGTGGATATAAAAAGTCTACACACCCCTGTCAAAATGAACTTTTTCCACTTTTAATGTGACCTATAATGTGAACAATTCAATTGAAAAACAAACTGAAATCTTCGAGGGGGAAAAATTAAAAATAAAAATCTTACCTAAACCTGGTTGCATAAGTGTGCCCACCCTCTTATAACTGGGGATGTGGCTGTGTTCAGAATTAACCAATCACATTCAAACTCATGTTAAATATAAGTCATTACACACCTGCCATCATTTAAAGTGACTCTGATTAATCACAAATAAAGTTCAGCTGTTCTAGTAGGATT
The DNA here is from genome assembly GCA_016801175.1 of Esox masquinongy. Taxonomy (NCBI): domain Eukaryota; kingdom Metazoa; phylum Chordata; class Actinopteri; order Esociformes; family Esocidae; genus Esox; species Esox masquinongy. Next base: position 37,219 of record JACXGI010007457.1, read on the forward strand.
TTCCTGACATTTTCTTAGTTGCATCTCAGAGCAAAAGCCATGGTCCGCAGAGAGCTTCCAAAGCATCAGAGGGATCTCATTGTTGAAAGATATCAGTCAGGAGAAGGGTACAAAAGAATTTCC